>VDFB02149263.1:0-29210 GCA_007258455.2 Sequoia sempervirens | reverse complement strand
ATTTCAAGGAATTATTACTAATGTTAACCATAGTCTTCAAATCATCAGACAACTTACTAATTTTGTCCTCAATATTAATAATTCTCTCCTTAAAATTATTTTGGACCACTAATTCCAGGGATGTAATCCTCTCCTCATGAGTATTACCAAGACAATTAACATCCATAAAAAGTTTATCAAGCATAAAATTCATGGTTTTAACCTTATGTTTAATCGAACATTCCTTCTAGTTGCTATGCACCAGCGCCACACAAACATCTTGCCAATTCTTCAGCTGGACATTGAGTTCCTTAACAAGATTAGGAAAACTAACCAAAAAGAAATGCAAATGAGACCCACAAAGCGTGTGAGCCTTCCATACCAAGTACAACCAAATCTAAACAACCAAACCATAATTTCACGGATATCTAAAAGGAAATAATAAGAAGAGAAGGTCCAGAACTCGACGTGCAAAAACCAACTAAGAATGAAATAAAAGATCCTTTCCCCCAACTTTACCACCTTAATGACATGACAAATGGTCATTATTGGAAATGATCTTAAGGTTAAGTGGCAAGGATTCATAATCATCCCAATTATTTTGAGCCACCACTCCCAAATTAGCTAACCCATAAGCCAACAAATTACCTTCCCTAAACACATGCAAAATTCTAATCTCATTAAAATAATTGATGATGGATAGCGAATCATTAATAAGATGGGAAATCGACCAAGAAGGCAGGCTATTCAGCATAAGAAACTTAATAATGTTAAGAGAATCCCTTTGAAGCCAAAGTTTGGAGACCCTTTTGTTTTTTCCAAAATGAGGCCATGATAAGTTGCTGATGCCTCTGAAAAGTGGTTTGTCTGGGTTCCCAAAGGGAGCACCACTGTAGACACAAACCTACCATTCTCATAACATAAAACTCCCCCGCAACTAGTAGGTCATGGATTCCCCTTAGAAGCCCCATCGAAGTTAACTTTAAACCAACCACAAGAGGGAACCTTCCATCGAACCCCCTCCTTAGAAGCTTTTATCTTCTTCACCGGAATAGAGAGATCATAAGAGAGATTCCATATTTTTCCCACTAAAAAATCATAAGAAGAAACAACCACCTTGAGATCAAAAGAGGGGAGCACTAATAATTTAGAAAGGAAATTTTCCTTAATAGCTTCACAAATTTTAAAGGCTAGCCTAGAAGGAGAAAGTTCTTGTTGACATAAAACATGATTGTTACATTCCTTTCAAACTCCCCATGCCAAATGTAGAAGGATAAGAAACCACAACATCAAGAGATTCAGATTAAGAGTAGGAGCCATCGATTGAGACCAAAAATCAAAGAAAGAAGCAAGAAACACCCAAGGTAAATCCCATAGTTAGAATATATGAGCCCACACATCCCAACTATAATTGCAACTAGCCACAAGATGATAACAATCCTCAACAAATTCTTTACATAAGGAACACCTGTTCAAAAGAGACATTCCCCTTTTCAAAATATTATTGAGAGTTAAGATCTTTTCTTGACACAAAATCCATAAGAAAATATTAATCTTAGGCAGAAGCTTCGCATTCCACAAACAACCCTAGAAAGGAGGGGGACAACCAGCTGAGTCTAAAAAGAGAAGGCCGAAGAAATAAAAATCTTGCCATTGGGGGTCAACCGCCACACCACAGAATCATCAGGAGAATCAACATGGATATGAATCAAAGAGAGAAACAAGAAGAGGGGTTCCAAATCCCTATTAACCAAGTCAAGTCAGATCCAACTACCATGATGGATATAATCATCCTAACACCCCATTCACTAATACAGAAGTCTTTGAAAGGGGCCTCTCAAGGTTCATCCTTCATGGTACCATGACAAATCCATCAATCTTCCTAGAACAAGATCCTCCTACCATTTCCAAAGACCCACCATAGGCCAACAACCACAATCAATCGAGAACGAATCATGAAGTTCCAGAGGATTGACCCTTTAGGAGAAACAAAATTCTCCCTAAACAAATCTCTAAATTTATCAACCCCCCTCAAATATTTCAAAGAGTAAATAGCAATTCATTTTTTGTCACTTACAAGCAAGTTCCACAATTGTTTCACTGTAAGGGACAAATTAAAATCTTTCAGCTTACACAAGCCTAAGCCACCTTGTGCTTTCGACCTGCAAACATCCTCTAAGGACAACAAGTGTAATATTTTATTCTTCTCCACCCCATACCACATGAATATTTTTTGAGTACACTCAATCCTTTCCCAAAACCTTCTAGGAATTTGGAACAAGCTTAAGGCATAAACTAGCAAATTATGTAAGGTCGACTTGATTAACTGAATTTTCCCTACTTGGCTAAGCAAGGTACCCTTCCAATCAACAAGATTCGAACAAAACTTATTAATGATGCCATTCCAAAAGGAATCAAGGACACCATTAGAACAAAGAGGAAGCCCCAAATATATTGAGGGAAGTTCCCCAATACCATATTATAGAATACTACCAATCTTCAATTGACGATGCTCTGGAGTATTAAGAAAAAAAGCATTGCTCTTAGGAAAAATTGCCTTTTGACATGAAGCCGCCTCATACTACTAAAGAATAAGACAAATAGATTTCATAGCAGCTACAAAAGCCTTTGTAAGAATAATAATGTCATCAACAAATTTTTGATGAGAGCAACAAAGCTGACTTGAGGAGGGATAAAGACCTTTGAAGGCCCCATTTGACACCACCTGAAGAAGAAATATACCCAAAGACTCCACCATAATGATAAAAAGAAAGGGAGAACTAGGATCCCCTTGTTGTAGACCATGAGAGCTTCTAAAAAAGGAAGAGGGAGAACCATTGATAAGCACTAAGAAAGAAGGAGAGGAGATTAATTACCACACCAATTGCAGAACCTGGTATGAGAAACTAAACGCCTTGAGAATGTTCCTAAGGAAATGCCAGTTCACCTGATCATAATATTTAACCAAATCTAGTTTTAAAATGAGCCCAGACTTCTTGTTTACTTTAAGAGAATGAATTTTTTCATGCATCGTGAGAATAGAATCCAAAATTTTCCTTCCCGGCACAAAATCGTTCTACTGAGGTGAGATAATCTTAGAAAGCACTCTTTGTAGCCTTCAAGCTAGCACCTTTGAGAAGATCTTATATATGGAATTATATAAACTGATAAACCTAAAATCACCAAAGAGCTTAGCCCCAGGCTTCTTAGGAATTAATACTATAAAAATGGAAATCAATTCCTTAAGAAGCTATCTACTCCCAAAGAATTCCTTAGTAGCATTAATAAAATCATTAGAAATTAAATCCCAATAAGACAAAAATAATAACATCGGGAACCCATCAGGTCCTGGAAATTTCTTTCCTTCAAAAGAGAACACGACCTTTCTAATCTCCTCATCTGATGGAATACCAGCCAAGACCCTGTTTCCTCCTCTGACACCAAGTTAGGAATAACGTTAAGGAAGCCCTGTTGGCAGGGAAGATCAAGAGGATGATCCTCTGAGAGAAGGCCCTTAAAGAAAGACCAATCCAATGATCTTATTTCATCATCCTCTTCAAGAGAAGAATTATTCACAAAAATTTTAGATATCCTATTAGAGGATCTATGCTTCAAAGTCGAAAGACAAAAAAAATGCGTATTTTTATCCCCACTTTGAAGCCAAATAGCTCTAGACCTTTTCTTCTAGAACTCTTCCTCCCTAGCCACAATGTTATGCAGACTAGCCAAAAGGACACTTTCCTCCTGTAGAAGCGAGAAATTAGACCCAAAAGCCTACATTCTTTACTGCACAATATCCAGTTTAGCCTTAAGCTCCAATTTCTTCTTAAAAATGTTTCCTAAAGAAGTCTTATTCCGCTAAATCAAGTTTTGCTTAACAACAACAAGATTCTTAGCAACTTTATACATGGCTAAACCATCAACATTAATATTCCACCACTCTACAATTTTAGAATGCAAGTTCAGGTGGCTAGTCCATATTTTTTCAAATCTAAATGGAAAGTCCTTTTTTGGCCAAAAATCTCAGCATTCAAGGATATAGGAAAATGATCTAATCTAAGTATAGCAAGAGTAGAAAGAGAACAAGCATAAAAATGTAACCAATCAGGAGTGATAAGATCCCAATCCAACTTCACCTAAATTAGAGCATCCCTTGCACGCCTATTGGACCAAGTATAGGATGCCCCTCCCAAATCCAAATCTAGCAGAAGATTATCATTGATGAAATTCATGAGATCAAGATGATTGTCATCTGCCACCTGGGAGTCCCCAAACTTATCAGAATCATTAAGTGGGGTATTAAAATCCCCCATCACTAGCCAGTTCTGAAAAGAGAATTGAGCCTTAAAGGTATTCAAACTCCCCCAAAAATGCTTACAAGATTTTTTGCATTTGGAGAGTAGATATTTGAAAAAACCCATGAGAACTTATCCCTAGAGCAGGAAAAAGAAGTAGCAACATTATTCTTAAAAGCAAACAAGGTAGAAAAAACAACCACCTTAGGATTCCAAAATGTTTTCACCCCACTAGAAGTACCATAAGAATCAAAATCCTGGAAACCACAATCCTTAAAAAAATTGTTCTTAATTCCATCAACCTTCTCCGCACTCATCTTAGTCTCCTGAATCAAAATGATATCAAGGAAATGATCTCTCACAATGTTTGAGAGAATATCATGTTTATGAGGATTATTTAATCCTCTTATATTCCAAGAGAGGATCTTCATAAAATATTTTGTGAGGTACCATTCAGGGCCATCTCAAGTAGAGTAACCTACAAACTGTTAGAAATATCACATTTTCTTTCCCTCTCCTGAACTTTCTGCAAAGAAGGCCTTCCTCTACCCCTTGGCTCCGAACCACAATCCATTTTGAGACGGTTCCTTGTATCCATCCCCACCTTAGAGGGTTTCAATTTATTCTTATTACGAGACAAGTTTGGAAGTAGAGATAACATGGACCGATGCCTCCTCTCCCTGAGGAACACATGAAGAACAATCATTAACAAAAGAGGAGAGCACCAGCTTCTCCAAAACAACCGATTCCACCAACGACTCATTAGAAGGAAAATTCTCTTTGACCATGACTAGATCCACCATCAAGGGACCTGATAACTCATCCTTGGAAGTTAAAAACAAATCCTTAAAGACCATCTTCAGAAGGGTCACCTTCGTAGGCTCTACAACCACAATATCCAAAGAATCGGCACCAACCTCCTCCACCGGATTTGTAGCATGCTCTTCAATGCAATGGGCCTTAAACTCACCCACCTCAGAAGGAACTTCCTAAATAGGGTAGGTATGAACTAGAGAAACAATAGGTTCCTTCACAACTGAGTCACCAAGAGGTGGACCCTCACACACCACCTCCTCCAAGGGCTCAATAGAACTCATCTAAACCCCAAAAACAAGATGTTTCCCAACCTCCTTCCATACTTTGGCCTCCTTTTCAGAGGGGTTCGAGGCCTTTTGAGGAGGGACCAGTGGCTTCAGAGGACACTTCTTTGCCCAATGACCCAACTTCTTGAAGTGGAAATAGGAAAAAGGGATAGAATCAAACTTAACCGCCTACTCCCACACTCCCAACTTAGAGTTTATCTTTATCATTGATGGAAGTTCCGTAGGTTGGTCTAGAATCACACACAACCGAGAAAAAACAAACCTACACCTCAAATTAGTAAGATTATCAATAGAAAGAAAGTGTCCAAAGGTAGACGCAATTCCTTTAAAGACTTGTTCATCCTGGAATTCAAGAGGAAGCCCGAGAAAGTGGACCCACACCAGAGCCAAGTCAAAAGAATAGGAACTTAGAGAGAAACCTGCCTCCCATTTCTTCAAAAAAAGAGTAGATTTTCCAAAAAGCCAAGCCCCCCACCAAAATCTTCAACAAATATTCATCACAAGAGAAAGAAAATGAGAAAAATCCCTTTTCAAGGGACGCTACGTCAACCTAGCCTTTTAGATGAGACTGATTCTTAGACAGGTTACGAACCATTTCAATATTAGGATGAGGTCCCAAAAACTTACCAACCAATGACATCTCCATGGAAAGAATACCCTTATACAATCTAACACAAAGACAGAATAATCGCTAGTGTTGGTCAGTAAAGAAGTCCACTAGAGGTGACGAGCTCTTCTCTTTAAGCTTTGCACCAAACAAATTTGGCCAAGACTTACCATCTACCGAGGAAGTAACTTGTTGAGCAGCTTCAAGGATGACAATAGCCTTGGGAGCCACATAAATAGACCCCACCTTGTCCAAGGAAGTACCATCCAAACCCAAACCGCCAGAGGGAGGAAGGACATGTGAGTTACCCAACGGAAAGGACCCAAAAGATGTCCCATCTGAAAGACAACCATCAGCCAACCTCCTAACATTAGCCTAACCTCCACCATTAATGTCATCCCTTGAAGCAAGGTTTTCCGCCTTACTAGAATTTGAAAAATCCCATCAAAAGGTGCAAGATCAAGGATACCAAAGTGGCAATATGATGGGTATGTGGACACGAATTTCTTTACTCCAAAATTACTAAAACAAAAGGGTTTTAAAGGAGATTCTCAGCCTTCACCATTGCAAAATTATGCTTGGCCTTTTAACTGAATAAACAATCATTATTCATTTTCTATTCAAATTATGACTAAAGTCTTGATTGATAGACTGATTTGAAAAAATTGAGTATAGTTTTCAAACGGTATCACATGTTTTGAATCCAAACATGTAAGTCGATTCTATGATTCTCACACTATAGGATTTTAAATAAAGAAAACTGAATTTCATGAAGTTTCACCCAAGTTATGTGGTCGACATAACAGTTTCTTTTATATTTTGAAAAGTTGTACAAAAATTCATAATTAATTCTTTACTGCAAAAATTACAAAAATATGCATCATGATCGGACATGAGTCCTCACTTCTATACCTAAAAATTATAAAAAATATTATCATTTTATTGTGGTTGGGTGGTCGACAAACATGGTTGAGATGGAGGAAAAATTGGATGGCATTCATCCCATTCATTTGCCAAGCTAAGGCATCTGTGCCCTAGCTCGATTCCTATTCTTTCCTTGATCTACATTGGGAGGGGGGTCTGTGCCTATGTTTGGGGGAGAGGAGTTGTGTTTTTCTGCTACAGTGGCTTCTATCTTTCTATACCTGTGTGTGGAGCAGTTTCTTGGCGTCGATCAGTGAGTGGGGTGTTGTTGGGAGCCGCAGGTGTGTGGTGTGGAGCAAGCCTTTGGTGCTTGGTTTCTTTTGTGTGGCCTCCTATCGGTGGTGCTTCATGTTGTTTTTACCAATGGATAGTGGTGAGCATTGGGTGGGGTCTTCAAAAACCTTGTCTTGGCTTTTTATTTCTCAGGGGCTTTGCATGCATGCTATAAGTTGGGTATTATGTCGCTTGGGGAGACCTTGGGTGCTAACCCTATAATGGATTTTTGTTCAGCAATTGGTGTGAAGTGTCCTCTACATACTTCGAAAGTCTTCAATAATAATTTGTTCTTTCCAGAACTGGGGCTAGATGGACTGGGATCGTCTAGTGGAGCTCGGATGACGAAAAATAAATGGATGCTTGGAACAATGCAAGGAGAGGCAGAAACTGGTTATCCCATTGGAGATGGTGTTGGAGGATATTGAATATTATTCGAGGCACTCTTTTTATTGCAATTTTTTGGGTATGCAGATATCGATGCAATTTTTGGAGTCTTGGGCCCGACGGACTTGGATGCCAGAGGGTGATATGGATATAAAGCTTTTGGAAAACAACTATTTCATGGTTACCTTTGATTGCATGGCGGATCGCAATAATGTTTTTGAAGGGGGCCCCTATTTCTATCATCAGGTTGGTTTGTTTCTTAAACTGTGGCATGCTGGTTTTAACACTGCTGAGGAGCTTCTAACTCGTGTCTCGGTGTGGGTTCGGCTTCTGCGGTTTCCAGTGGAATGTTGGCGGGATGATTTTTTGCATTTGTTGGGGTCGATGCTTGGGAAGCTGATTGGTTCTTCACAGCAGAATCAGTTTAAGAAGGTGATAACTTTTGCTCACATGTGTGTGGAAATTGATCTAAGTAACCATTACCAAATTCTTTGGATATGTCTGTGGGTCCTTACTCTTGGGTACAGTCGTTGGACTATGAAACCCTACCATTCTGATGCCATTTATGCCATGAATATGGTCACTTGCAACAAAGATGTCCAAGGGCTAGGCCTGTGGAGCCTCCAATTTCTCAACCTCCCTAAAACCCACCTAGGGAGGATAAGGGAAAGAATCCCATTCCTAGGGATGGGGATGGTTCAGATGGCTTCGCCCCTCTAAATAATCGTAACAAAAATTGAGGTCAAAAGAGGACCTTGAAGGAAAGACAAGATGAAGAATCTTTTAACAGATTTGAGGTTTTGGATGATCTTGGTCAGCAAGAAGTGAACCCGGGTTTGGTGAATTTGGATCAAGGAATTATGAGTTCTGGGCAGGAGGGTTCTCTATTTGGGGATACTCAAGATGCACAAGTTACTAGAGCTTTGCAAATGGTGACCGACCTTCAAATGGATGTCTAGGTGGAGTTGACTCCTATTATGGAAATGAAGAAGGATGGGGGAGAGGGTCCTATTTTGGCTTTGCATACAGAAGTAGATGCAGGGAAGAATAAAAAGTCTTCTCCTTCTCCCTTGGGTCTCCATCAAAAGGATATCAAAAAAGGGTTGGGGAGAAATCTTCAAAGCTTGGCAAGAAAAAGGATATGGAAAAGATTAAGTTAGTTGGGGAAACTCTGGTGGAGTCAGGGTCGGTTAAGACTCTAGATTCACACTTCTTGAGCTCTTTGAAATGATTGTACTTTCATGAAATGTAAGGGGCTTAAACAACAACCCTAGACAAAAGGTTGTTCGTGAGTTGGTTAGAAGTCAATCTCCTGATGTTTTGTTCTTGTAGGAGACTAAGTTATCTGTGGAATGTATGCTTGGTTTATCCCCTAAGTTGTGGGGCAGTGGTGAATGTTAGTGTGTTGGTGCTCAAGGATCTGTAGGTGGAGTGGCTTGCCTTTGGAATCCTCAGAGGATCCGCCCTCTCTAGTGGATGTCTAGCAAGTCTTCTATCTCGATGATCACTTCTTGTTTTGAGATTGGGGAGTCTATCCTCCTCTTTAATATCTATGTGCCTATCGAGTTTTAGGGTAAGAAACTTTTTTGGGCTCATATTAGACTTTTTTGAAGTATGGTGCCTTTTCATCCATAGATTATGGCTGGGGACTTTAATGCTATTTATGAGTTGGTTGAGAAGCGGGGAGGGTATTGCAAGGTTGGAGCCTTTTGCGCTGCTTCTTCAGGATAATATTTTTGCTTTGAATCTTGTTGATCATGTCAAGCCTAATAATGGTCTATTCACCTTGAACAATCAAAGAATTGGGGATAATTACATCTCCAAAAGACTTGCCAATTCTTGGTTTCCTATTTCTGGGTTGGTGGATTATGGTCTTCTAGTTCAAAAATTTTGGATTGGAGGGGGTCTGACCATTGCCCTATCAAGCTTGTTGTTTCTTTAGTTCATGTGCCTTAGTCACCCCATTTTAAGTTCCAAATTATGTGGCTTCATGAACCCTCTCTTCATGACTATGTGGTTGAATGGTGGAGAAAGGATAGACCCGCTTATGGTATGACAATGTATACTTTTGCTAAGCTTCTCCAATTTGTTAAATATCAGCTTAAGCATTGGAATCGGTAGTGCTTTGGGAACATTTTCCATGCAAAGGTTGTTGCCAAGACTGAGCTGGATAACATTAGAAGAGTGATCAGGGAGGAAGGTGTGACTGATAATTTACTTCAAGAGGAAGCCAGGGCATTGAAAGTTTTGGAGGAGTGTGAATTGCGGGAGGAAATCTATTAGAAATGTAAGGCAAGGATTGAATGGCTTTAGGAGGGAGATAAAAATACGACCTTCTTCTTCAATTTGGTCAAAGCCAAGCAACATGGGAATTTAATTTTTGTTATGGTAAATGACACTAGTGAGCATCTATCCTCTTTCAAGGATATTTCATGTGAAGTTGTGCAGTCCTTTGTTACCTTATTTAGGGAGGATTCGCAGGGGGTTTCTGAGGAGGAGGCTCAAGTTTTATCTTGTATCCCTTATTTGGTTACTATGGAGATGAATGAGTGTCTTATGGGTGATATCTCGATATAAGAGCTTGAGAGAATGGTGTTCCAAATGAAGAAAGGGAAAGCTTCTGGCCCTGATGGCTTTCCGGTGGAGTTCTTCCAAGAACTATGGGATATTATCAAGATGGACTTATTGGATGTTGTCTAGGAATCTTAGACGAATAAGCAGATGTTATGGGCTTTGAATTCCACCTTCCTGGCTCTCATCCCCAAATCTAATGGAGCAAAGAGGTTAAGCCAATTTAGACCCATCTCTCTTTGTAATGTGATTTACAAAATTATCTCTAAAGTAATTACAGATAGGCTAAAAAATTGGCTTAGATTGTTAATCTCCAAGGAGCAGAGTAGTTTTTTTGTAGGTAGACAAATTTTAGATGGGGTGGTTATTGCTACGGAGACCATTCATTCTATGGCTAGTTCCATTGCTAAGGCAATGTTCATCAAATTGGACATGGAAAAGGCATATGATAGAGTTCGATGGTCCTTTGGAAGATTCTTTATGCTTTTGGTTTTTGGGATGAATGGATTCAGTGGGTCATGAGTTGTGCGACTTCAGTATCCTTCTCCATTTTAATTAATGGTGAGCCCTTAGAGCTTTTTGGAGCCTCTTGGGGATTGCGTCAAGGTGATCCGTTATCTCCGTATTTGTTTTTTCTCTTTATTGAAGGTTTGGTTCAATTGTTGAGAAGGAATGTGGAGATGGGTCTCATTCAGGGATGGCATTGGGGTGGTAATATTCCCCCATAGTCTCATTTGTAGTTTGTGGATGATACTGCTTTGATGGGTATGGCTACAATTAGGGAGTCTACAAACTTCCGTGCAGTGTTGTATTTTTATCTAACTGCCTCAGGTCAAATGATTAATGAAGTTAAATCCTTCATATTCTTCTTCAATACTCCTGGTCTGATTTAGAGGAGGATTGCCAATATCTTGAGGTTTCAGATTGGGTCCCTCCCTTTGATCTATCTTGGAATTCCTATTTCTGTCAAAAGGATGCCTAGGGAATCATGGAAAAATATTCTGGAAAAGTTTCTGACAAAGGTTAACCATTGGACCCATAGATGGTTGTCCTTTGTTGGTTGTGTTTAGTTGATCAAATCTATGGTTCAAGCTCTCCCCATTTACAGATGTATGCTCTAGGTGGCCCGAGTTGGTTTTCTTTAGGAACTTGATGCTTTAGCTAGATAATTTTTATGGGCAGGTAACTTATCGTCATCGAAATGGAGCTTGGTTAGATGAAAGCTTGTATGTAGCTCGAGGCAATATGGCAGTCTTGGATTAAGGCAGTCATCTTTATCTGGGGTTGCGCTTGCTGCCAAACTGTATCAGAGGTGGTGTGTGGAGAAGGATCAGACCTGGGCCAAGATTTTACTTCATAAATATTTTTCAGGGATCCCTCAGATGGATATTCCATGCTATCCCTTAGTGGGGAAATGATTGGTGATTTGGGGTACGCTCAAGAAAAGGGCTACTCTCATTAAGGATGGCTTATTTTGGATCTGTAAAAGTGGGTTTGAGGTTCAATTTTGGTCAGATTCTTGGGATGGTTTTCCTCCTATTGTTTTTCAGTTTCCTAACCTATTTCCCCTTTGTCAAAGATTCATCGAGGCTGGTTGGGACAAGGTGAGAGACTTTAAGTTTGTGTCTTATCATGGTTAGTTAATGATGGCTAGGTGGAAGAATCCTAAGCAGTGGCCTGTGGTTGGTATGGAGGAGTGCACAGAATTGCGAAGCATCCTTTCTAGCAGGAGTTGTAGCTCCCTTCTGGATGGAGATGTTTTATCTTGGTCTCCCAACCCTAAGGGTGTTTATACTATTTCCTTTGGTTATCAGGTGTTGTTATCTCACAAGCTGGAAGGGGTGGAGGTTCAATGGTGGAAGAGAGTTTGGAACAAGTTTTCTTGGCCCAAGTGTAACTGCTTCATTTGGACTTTGGCCTAGAACAAGTGTTTGACCTAGGACAATATTCAGAAGAGGGTATTTTAAGGACCGTCCATGTGTGTTTTGTGTGAGGATGGGGAGGAGGATTCTGCTCACTTGTTTTTTCATTGCCCCTTTGCTTTGAGGCTGTGGCACTTGTGGTGGGAAGTTTGGAGAGTTCCTTGTGTTCATGCTTCCTCTCTGGTGGATTTTTGGCATACTCTGGGCAGACCTCCTGCTATGACATCTTTCTTACAGTATGTGTGGTATGGGAGGCCTACTTTCCTTCTATGGAAGATTTGGCTGGAGCAGAATTGTCGAATCTTTCGAGGTAAAAAGTTGGTTATTTAGCAGATTTGGTAGAGAATTATGGGTATGGTTTGGGAGACAGTGGAAGCAAAGTGTGAGGTGGTGTATCCCTTGGAGAAAGAGGATGCTAAGAAGGCAAAGAGATTGGGACTTCAAGAGTTGTCTTTGGCTTCAGCTTGTGTCTGAAAGGGAAGGCGAGCAAAAATGAAAGTCATGAGAGTGGGTAAATGGCTTCCCCCTCTTGTTGGAATTATGAAGATTAATACTGATGGTTCCTCAAAAGGAAATCTTAGGCCTACTGGAATTGGTGGAGTTGGTAGAGATTCTACAGGATCGGTGGTATTCTTCTTCTCTATTTATGAGGGGATGAAGACTGTCAACCTTATCGAAGGTCTGGCAATGTTCTCCGCTCTTGAACAAGCTTATGCTTTGGGGTGGAGAAAGGTTCTCTGTGAGTCAGATTCACAGGTTTTGGTTAATTTTCTTAATGCTTAGAAGGTGGCTGATGCCAGTTGGCAGTTAGCTAGGATGGTGCAACAAATTCTACATATTAGTTCCTTGATGGAGGAGGTGTCTTTTGTCCATATTTCGAGGGAGTGGAATAAGGCAGCAAATTGCTTGGTGAAATGGGATTCAGAGCATCTTGATGGTTGGAGGATTGAGGGGTGGGATCAGATTTCCTAGGAGCTTCGCCATGATTTGGACAGGATTATTGTGGAGGATGGCGATGGGATTGGTTGTTGGATGATGCTGGTTCTTGCTTTGTTTTATTGTATCTTTTCTTTCCTGGGGTTTAGGCCCTTTGCTTTGTTTTAATTCTCTTTTCTGATTATCAATAAACTTTTTACCCCTTTTTATTAAAAAAGGGTGGTTAGATAGACACATACTTGTTATTTTTTCCTTGAAATTTAAGTACTACTGCATTGAAATTTCAAATTTTCACCAAATAGATTTTATTTTTTAAAAAAAAACCTAGTAGTTTAGAAACTACATTCAATTTTCTATAGATTCTATTCTTACATATTTTTGAAATAATATAGATAACTTATTCAATTTTTTACATCAAGTTTCCTAACTATGATTTTTATGATTTTTTTGCCACTTAAGGGCATGTTTTTTCCATGATGATCTTGCACATACCCTACCACCATCTTAAATCTCCACTAAAACACCACCCAATGATGCACCCATAGTTTCACATCATTTGATATATGTTATAAAATCTTGATCTTCATATTTTTTACATGTGTTTTATTTTAGTGTAGATTTTTTACTTTCCTTGTGTTGAGTAGTTCAAATTGTTTACAGATTTGAAAAAATGAATAAAATTTAAATAATTTAATTGTTAGAGCTAACCAATTTGAAAGTATCTATTATATTAGATGTTAAAAGAACTAAACATTTTAAAGGATCAATATTTTTATAAGAAAAAAATCAATGTCTAATAAACAATCAAATATGATTATGCTTTATAATTTTCCAAGATATTAGAAAGAGCTCGAATAAAACCAAACAAAGAAATATCTCAAATTTTCATTTACATAAAGTCGTTCACCTACAATATAAATCTTGATTGATATAAATCATTATATAATAACAAGAAAAATCAAGTTAAGTTATCTAGAAACAAACATTATAAAAAAGCAACTATAATTTGAAATTGGATAATAATAGGTCAAATATGGGTTATTAATGATCACATGAGTAGTTATTTGTGTTCCTTATTGACAAGAATGTCAATTAGGAATTTACTTCCAAATCATGTTCTTTTTAAAATAAAAGTCTATTAATTTAGATAGACAAAAGATTTACCTACACTACTATGGACATGAACAATTGTTTTGGATTTTCTTATATAGTTTATGATTTATACAAAAATTATTTTTATTTCATTTGGTATTGTTAAAAAAATTATAAATAGAAGTTTTCTACAAGAGTAAAAATTTCTAAATTATAATTGATGTAAAAAATAAAATAAAAATAGTTAATTTTATGATTTGAAAATAAAGAATAATCATAAAGAGAATATATTACATGTATAGGAGAGGTTAATTTCAAATCAACATAAAATAGTAAGGAAAGAAAAGTATGTAAGATGAAGTAAAGAATAAGAAAAAGTTGCAATAGGAATTAAGAAAACATGAGACTCGGAACACAATTTTCAACACTATTCAATACACATAATATGATGTAGAATACTACTTCAATAATTCCAAGAATACAATATTGACAAGGACTTCATGAGTTGGTAGATAGCAATACATGTCAATAGCTATAATAGATTAGCTAATTTAAATACAAGAGTACACATTTTATTTAAAACTAAATGTAAAAGAATCATGAAGAAAAAGTATGATCATTCATAAAGGGGTACAATTTCCTACCAACTAGTGAGATATTGCACTTCTATCTATTAGAAGCCCCTTTCTTACATATAAAACACTTATTATAAGCTCCCATAACCCTTCAATCAATGTGAAACATGCTTAATTATCTTTTTTGAGATGAATATGAATCACAAAAATTATAGCATAATTTCATAGTTCTAACATATATTATAAAGGGAATTATTCTAATGTCTCCCTAAACTACATTGAAATTCAACTTCAAAATGCACAATTTTTTTAATGTCAGAATATTAGGAATGATTGTATTTAATTATGGTGCAAATAATATATTATAAGTTATTCCTTTCATATAAAATATACATTAACACTAATAATCCTTGAAATCATGTAATTTATAATGTAGTTTCATAGTTCTAACATATTACTAAGTCAATCAATCCAAATATTACACTAAACTTCATCTTTGGATTGCATAATTTTTTCTATTTGAGAAGATGAGGAACACATCCATTTAGCTCTCACATAAACAACCATATATTGGGTAGAAAGATTCAACTCAACAACTTGTTTAAGTGAAACATTCTTATCAATTCTATTATGTTTGTACATATAAGCATTAATAGATTTTAATTGATTTTATATAAACTAATGCAAAAATTACAATATATCAATTAATTAAATTTTAGATATTTTGAATTAAAAATATATAATAAAAATTGTTGAGAAACTTAATGGACAAAACTATAAAGATATCATATTTTTATCTAGAAATCACACCTTGGTATGCAATGGGTATGCCAAAAGTGTGGAAGGTCAATTAAGAAAACAATTAGTTTATCTTTTGCATACATTTGCATAGAATGTGAGGTCAATTAATAGGCCATTTAGAAAATGATGTTGTTTGTGCAACAAAGGTCTCAATGGAGAAGTGATAGCTTCAAATCAAGTATGTATCCATGTATAGGGATCTAGACATAACTAGAACAAAACCTCTGAATCAAGAAGATAATCAAACTTTATTATCAAGAGAGTCATGTTATGTTTGCAATAGGGAGAGGGAGATATATGGATAGAAATAGGGAGAGATAGAGATGGGAAGAGTGCATAAGAGAGAGGGGGTAAGGAGATAGAGATAGAGAGAAATATAGAGATAGAGATGGAAATGGATATAAATATGGAGAAGAGAGGTATGGAGAGGAGAGGGAGTGATAAAGAGAGATGAATATATAGAGATGGAACATATACATATATACAGAGATGGAGAGAAAGGGATAGAAAGATAGGAAGGTGGTGGAGAAGAAGAGAGAGAATGGAGATAAAATATGGAAGAAGAAATATGGAAATAAAGAGTAGAGGAAAGGACAGGAGGAAGAGGGAAGGAAAGATGGATGAAGGAGGGAGAGGGAAGGAGACAACAGGAATGGAATAATTGATGATAAATTGGACTTAATGAGGCCTTGATTTGGTGTTTCAAGGTGTTTTTCACATCCACACTAGGTCTTGGACCCTTTCAAATGCATTTAACGATGTCTTATAAAGGTTTTGTGAAGTATTGTAACACATTTCTACACTTTTCCAGACTCTTCTTATTATAATTCATCTAAATATCACCTTTTTATCCCATATCAAGTCCTATTTCAAAGTGTTGTAAAGTCTTGTAACAACATTTCATGCTTTTCTAGGCTTGTTATCACTATTGACATCTTTCTTATGCTTTATTTGGCCCCTTTATGCACTCATAAGCCTTAATTAAAGCGTATTTTTTAATTTAAACCCGACAAACAACATTAAATGCAACTTAATTCCTTGCAACCACTTACAAGCCTAGAGTTGGACCCATTCGCCATGGGTGGCGAATGAGTCCCTCTTGGCTCCAAATTCAAAATAACTCAAATTTTCTTTTGGGATTTTATTCAAAAAGACCCTTATGTCAGCCTGTGATGTTGTATTAATGGGTAATTAGGGAATAAGTGTGTATAAATAAGTATTTTTCCATCCATTTGAACCCCCGTTAATCTCCTAACTAATTCACACATCTCTCATCATTCATTCATCATCTATCTTCTCTATCAAGTCAAGCAAGTTAGGGTTTCATCATTGCAAGTCATCAAGATAGCTTCCTAAGACATTTAAGGGTAGATTTTTCATGTTTTGTTGTAGAAATTCAAGATCAAACATCATGGAAAGGTATTGAATTCATTGTTTCATGCTTCATTGCATTCTTTCATTATTTTGGTTTAATTACCGAAAAGGGGTTTGACCAAGGCAAAACCCCATGCCCTAACATCCAACATTTATCTTTCTTGTCTTGTGTGTTTATAGATTTAGACATCTTGGAGGATTATAAATCATTGAAGATTGCATTGCAAAGTTGTTCAATTCATCTCTTCATTGGATAAGTCAAAATAACCACAAAAAATCACCTTTAGGCCCGAATTTGACAGTTTCAGAACTAGACACCTAAAGAAGTAGAAAGTGCAGACTGAAGGATCTTGTTTCCACCTTTGAATCTTTAGAAATTCAAAATTGGACTCATTCACCATGGGTGGAAAATGACTAGAGCACTACCAGGCCTGATTTTAGTTTTCTACATTTTTGGATACCCATTTGTCTGAAACGGGCTCTAGAATAGTTTCACAGAACTGGGACTAATTCACCCAGAATGGTGAATGAGTCCCACCAGGCCTAAAAATTAGGGTCAAAAACATTCAAGAAGTCATTTCTAGTCTCCATCAAAATCTGAGGTGCACACTTCTAGTTTCATCCATTTATATTACAATTTGCATTCATTTCTAGGTGTTTTCTGAATATCACAATGTGTTTTCAAACAATCTACATTTCATTAGTTTTGCATTCATAATCAATTAGTTGCATTTAGATCATTTATTTTAGTCATAATTACATCATACATACCTTAGTTTGAGTGAACCACCTAGATTTTGGGTGTGGGATCTATCTCTTTCCATTAGGTGAAAGACCATAATTGAGCAAAAGAGAGTCATAGCATTTCACACACCTAAAATCTATGGTTCAAGAAGATAAAGAGAGAGATAGAGAGGAAAAGATAGATTGATATAGAGGGATAGAGAGAGATATAGACATGTAAATGGTGAGATAGAGTGATAGAGAGATATAAGATATAAAGAGGAGGGGAGAGAGAGGAATAGTAGAGGAAATAGGAAAGGGAGATATATGGAAGAGAGGAAAGATAAAAGGATATGGAGGGAAGGGAGGGAGAGAGAAGGAGGAGATAAAGAAGGGAGAGGAGAGAGAAGGAAGAGATAAAGATAAGGAAAGATAGGGAATGAGGGAAGAGAGATGGACAAGAAGCAATGATTGTGATGAAAACGGCAAGTGCGTGCGCGGCGGCGGCAAGGCGTGATGGATTAAAAACATGTGAACAGCGTGATGAGAAAACACGGGATGACAGACAGACAGTGCCACATACATACATTATTATTACACATATTATTACATTACACACAAACAAAGTGAGACGATTAGAACAGATATTTACGACAGGAGTGGGATAGAGATTGCATGACAACGAAACACACATACCGACAAGGAAATATGGACGAAGAAGCATGAAACACGAGACAAAGAAGATAGAGATGGAGATGGATACAAAGATAAAGATTAGTATATATAGAGGGAGAGAAGGGGAGATTAGAGGAGAGAAGAAGGGGGAGAGGAAGAAGTAGAGATAGAAAGAGGGAGAGATAATGAGAGGGGGAGATGGATGGATAAAAAAGTAGAGATATGAAGTCATATACATAGAGAGATAAAGGGCAATAAAGAGGGAGAGAGGGAGAGGGGGGGAAGAGAGGGGGGAGACAAATAGGTATAGGAAGAAAGAGTAACCTAGAGTATAGCTTGATATTAAGTCTCATAAGATGTATAGGCAATATCTTAGCCACTAATGAAGCTCACTATAGACGTTGTCCCATCTTTGTCCTATGTAATTTTTTACAACTTGGAATATCCAACCTAACATTCATCACAATGAAGATTACTTTGCATTGACCTAGAACATTTTGAGTTCCTCAAGGGCCAGTCTCGAAAGCTTCAATAGAGTTTCAAAAAACTAGAGTGTTTTTGTTGATGACAAAACTAGGTTTCAAGAACAAATTATAATTTGCATCTATTGAATTTAATTTTTGATCTTGTCATCTCACCAAAGTTTTCAAGAACAATCATTTTTCCTACATTTCCATAATTTTTCTTTCTCAAAATTTAATGTCATCATTTATTTACCAATTTCAATCAATTTGTTGTAATTTCAAACCATCACTTCTATTATTTTTTTTTGAGAAAAATACCATTAAATGTACATGTGGCTATCCCATGTGGATGAACTCCTTCCATACTATTTACACTTCAAAAGACACTACAACATACAGATCTCGAAATTAAATATTTAAACTAATAAACCATATTAACAAGGTCCCATATAGCTAAAACCATATTTGTTAAAAAGTAATGAACCATACTACAAAGTTACATAAGTCATAATCGATTTTTTTCTAAATATATCACCAAAAAGATAATAGAATTCTGGCTAATTGATGTAAGGGACTTACATTTTTCCCATTCAATTGTTATTACAATATAGTTTAAAATCAATAATAACCTTTCAACAACACCAACATTTCTAAAAGACTCTAGAATAAATTCAACATATAGAAAAAACAAAAAATGTACTGTATATAAGATAAATCTGGGGCACGCAGGAAACCATAAATTGTCTGAGATACCAAAATCAAAATAAGCTATTTTCATTACAATTTCAAGCAAAACCCTCTAATTTATAGTTAAATCAGAGTCTAAATTATCCATATCAACAAAACCCATTTTATTGAAAGCAAGACTTCTTTTTGCAAAAAATCCTTTTCCTTGTCAACTTCACATTTTAAGCACCAAAACCATAGAGGGTTCTTCCCTCCCTCTTAAGCACATACACAACATCCATGGCAGTAACAATTTTCTGCCTAGCATGCTCCATCTAAGTAACAACATCCCTTATCATATTCTCTAGAAAAATATTGACCATGCCCCCCATCTCATAAATTCATTTGCTTATACACTTCACTCCTCGCCTAGAAAGCCACCAAATTGAGGCTTGGTAATACCCTAAAATGGAAAGGATGAAAAATAAAAATGTTATAATTACTTCTGAAAAGAGTATAAATTATTTTTTTCTTTCATAGTCATTTATTTACCTGAATATTATCTCTCAAAACCTTTTTGTGCCGCTTCACTCTTCCCTTTCCCAAGCCCTTTCCACCCTTTTCGCGTCCTGACATTTTTCACCAAGGAAAAAAAGGGGAGAAAGTTAAAGAACAAAAAACTGGTTTCTTAAAGAATTTTGGCCAAATTTTACACCATAACCCCAAAAGCAACTGTGCAACATAGACAATTTTAAGATATAAAAGAGATTTTTAAAAGTAAAATAGGCTTTTAATTGATTCTTCACAAATATCAACAAGAATATCCTAGAAAATACTTAGGGTTCTATCATTTTTTGTAAACTCAAAAGCAAAATCATGGAAAAATATAAGGGCTTTGATCAATTTTTTGAATGTTAAACAATAAAATACTATCAAATTAAGAGTTTCAATGGATTATTCGCTAAATAAATATCAAAACCTAGATTTAAATGTAAAAGAAAAAAAAAAGAAAAAAAGCAAAGCTTTGATAGATTAAACGCATAACTTGAAAACAAAACCCTAAAAACAAAAAACTCAAAAATAATTTTAATGATTTCAAAACCAAAACCTAGGAGATTTTCTAAGTAACAAAATGACTGAAGGTATAGAAAAACTTGTGGAGAGAGGATTTTGAGGCTTTTAAGCCCCCATTTGCAGCTTTCGCCATTTCTACACAGCTTCAAAAATTGATGCACAATACTATATGAATCTAGGGTTTGCAAATTTAAAAGAAAGTATTTAGAAAACCATATAAACCTAGTGTTTGAAAGAAATAAAACAAAGAACACAAAAAATATGATTTAATTAAAGAAATTTCTAATTAGCGGTGAGCTAATTCCAATCCTGTAAGGGTTTTCTTTGAAGGGTTTGGAGTTTTTCTTCTCATTCAAAGATCTGTGAGTATTTACACGGATTTCCCAATGATTTTTGTGACAGTAAAACCAAGTGAATGCTCCCTCTAATTCTTCCATTCTATAATACCCTGGCTATTTTTAATCTTACCAGTGCAGAAGTGAGGGAAATAGGGGTTTGGTCTGTTGTGATTTAGAGTGATGAAGTGTATGCTATCTAATCTACATTAAAGTGTCAATTGACAATCTAGCTAAAATGGTGAAGGCGTTATTAATGTGAAAGCACCCAATGACACATTAATACGAGCGAGAGAAAAAGGAGAAAAGAGCAGATGAGACAAATGCACGGAGATGATCAGTTTGGTCATCTCCCAAGGGTTTTTAGAAAGTCTATACCATTGATTTCAATTTTTAGCTACACCTCTTTCAAATTGGATATGCCTTCGGCGTAAATTAAAAATATATAGTAAAAATTATTGAGAAACATTCTTAATTGACAAAATTAATTTATGAAAACGTTACAAATGAACTAAGAACCATACTTTATTAGTTTTAAAAACCTTTATAATAGTATTAGGTGTGCTTACGAATGAATTTCTAGATGGCAAATGCGTTGGAGAAGTGAGTTTGTTTTCTCATTTTTGGTTTAGTGGGGAAGGCTGAGGAATGCATCGAAAGCTTTATCTTGAAAATATATATTCAAAAGTCTTCGCCCGGCACATTATTTGGTGAAGGGAGGACCAGGGTCGAAGGGTGCTGGTGAAATCATCTGCGGAAAGTCAAGGCCTATGTGTCTCGTCTATGTTTCAGAAAATCATCTTGGCCAGTCTTTTATCTGGGCGATTACGATCTGTGGCTTTCTCGTATAAATAATATCGGGTTCATTAGTTAGAGATAGTTTGTGGGCACTGTAAATTTGTATCACAAACTTACACTGCTTAATTCATATGATTCAGACGCCTACAGTTTTCTACAAGCAGACGAGGAGTTACCCTCTAGATGGAGAAATTCGCTGCGTGGTTCCCTGGCGGAAGCAATCTGACGTCTGTTACGCCACTGCAAGTAGTGACCTTGCAATCTAACAACGGTACGGATAATCTCAATTCCCACGATTGCAATAGGCCATTAACACACTCCCACTTCTTACCACTCGTCATGTTTGGTCTGTTTGGCTTCTTTTTATTCATGTGCTTTGTTTCCATCTATGCCCGCCAACGAAGCACGAACTGGGACGGCAGAGGAGCGCACGGCAGTGGTCACAATATTATGGAGGTCGTCAACCGTGAGCCGGTCCGCGGTGTGGAGCGGGTGATCATTGAGAGCTTTCCTGTTTTCAGTTATAATATGGTGAAGGGCCTCGTAGCACAGGTCAAGTGCTCCGATTGCGCGATCTGTCTCCGCGACTTCGCGGAGGACGAGATGCTACGGTTGCTTCCCAAGTGCAGACACGCCTTCCATCCAGAGTGCATTGACCAATGGCTCTTCACACACACGATCTGCCCAGTCTGTCGAACGAGCCTTGTACTCTCAGACGACTCCATTCCCACGGCTGCCGACTTTGGTTTAGTCGAGCCGCAGGCGCCTCCCCAGGAGGTCACGGTTGTTATTAACAACGGAAACGAGGATAGCTTCCGCAGAAATATTTCAAATGATGAAGCCTCGAGCGGACCTTCTGGGTCTGGTTTGATGGGGTACTCGTTGGTAAGAGTGAGAAAGGAGATGGAGCAGCCGACGGAGTGGTACATCGCCACAGCCCAGGGTCTTACGCCTGGTTTGCCCAGGAGCTGCAGCTTTCTAGGTGCTCATCTTTCGCATGAGCCGTCAGATTCTAATAACCGGCCCGCAACCTCTAATTCGGGCGGTCTTGTTGGCAACGTACGACACAGATCGAGATCGGAAAGATGGGGGCGCATATCTAAGAACCCCGCCTTGGTTTTAAGGACTCTCTCTGAGCGCATTTCGCCTCGAGCGACAGGTGAAGTTGGGATTGAGCAACAGGAAGACAAAACTTATTTGGAGAGGACGTTTAGTTGGTTGATGCGAATAAACAGAGAAGAGGACGGCGAGATCGCAGAGAGGATCGCTGTCTGACAGAAATGCCGATCAAAGCGGCGTTTGTAGTGGTGAATGTAATGTATGACAACTGAAAACGAAATACTTACTCCATCCACCACAAAAGTTTATAAGTTGAACCACACAAAACTATTGACGGCATTGTCTTCCCAGAAGACTGCCGCACCTTTGTAAATGGCCTGTTTTGGTTTACGCCAACCCTTTGTCGTCGGGACAAATTCATGGTCGACCATGTCTGTTATGCAAATTTCTTAACACTGTTATGTATTCGACGTTGCGATCGATCTGCTATAGCAATCCATGTCATATAGAAAGAAAAAATTCAAGTTTAGTTGTGTATTATATATAATCAGTTATTCACTATTTTATGGTTTTTTCTTAATGTAGCCGTAACTTTGCGGCAATTTAGATACAATGTATTGTGCTGGAGTCACCACAATAAGGTCTCTGTTTCACGAATTCCTAAAGCTTACATCAATTTTAAGGCAGTGTCGACCTCATTGGCAAATACACAGGTACATATTCCCGTATTATAGCAGGCTCTCAACCTGGCAACACCCAAAAGAGGAATAATTCCTTGTCCATTCCTATTATAATTTTTACAACTATTTGAAGTCAAATTTCGGATGGTGAAATTGATTGGAAGTATGCATTGTATTATTGTACTGCATGACTTGAGTGTGCGTAATATTGATGTGTTTACCCTCCATCTAACGCAACCTCATTCGTAAGTTTTTTGGTTATGACTTTTTTATTGGTAGTTTGCTTTCTTGTAACACCTATAGTTATAAAATATAGTCTTTAAATTATAATTAGAAAAAAACTTTAAATTATAATTAGAAAAAAATAATTTAATTTGGAATTTTCATAGATAATGTGATAGAATCTCAAAAAAATTAAATTAAGAGATGTAAAAATAATCAATTAATTTTATTGAAAATAGTTAATATTTTTTATGGATTATAGATAGTAGTCTATTTTTATGAATATAATTTTTAATTTTTAATTCAAATTTGTTTATTATGTGATATGTTGGAAGAAGAATAAGTATGAACATGAATCATATTAGATTTGTGAGTCAAAGCCTAGTATGGAAGTGAACTTTGATCCACAAATGTTAGGATTATGGGACCTAGTCTACTATATACTTTACAAGTCCTAGATTTAGTTAAACTAGCGAATATTTGTATCTTGTAACTAATTTGGCTCACATTAAAAATGATGTTCCATGTGAGTGGAATCAAGTAGATTCTTTAGCTAGCATTCTCCATCACATGTCATTAGCCTTGTGGCATTAGTAATAGCCCTTAATTTGGGAGGTTACTTAGTGGACTTAAATGAGCATCTTTAACTAGCTATTTATAGCTAGGTGTAAGAGGTGTGTAAGTGTGATATTGCTTCATGATGGAATTTTTTGGAGGTACACTTGGGCACTTTAGTTATATGATTCAAAATGGTCAAACTAGGAGTTACATTCCATCTGAACCATAGATTTTTGGCACCCTAATCCTTCCGCACTTCTAGGGTTTTTCACCTAAAAGGAGAAAGAAGGACCAAAAGATCTAGCTAGGTTCACTCAAATCATGTAATGTATGTTGTTATTTAGACTAAATGGAATGATATGTATGCAATTAAGTATTGAAATTGATTGATTATGAATGCAAAACCTAAGAAATATGCAATGTTTGAAAAAACATTGTGTAATGCAAGAACACTTAGAAATAAACCATAAACTAAACAAAAATGAACCAAACTGAAAGTGTGCACTGGAATGTGGACGAAGATTGGAAATGACATTTGAAATGTTGTTGATGCTGATTTTCAAGCCTAAAGGAACTCATTCACCATTCTGGGTGAATTAGTCCCAGATCTACAAAACTAAGCTAGAACTTGTTTGTGAAAAAAGGGTATCTAAAAATGCAGAAAACTCAAAATTGACCCTAGAAGTGGGACTCATTCGCCACTCATGGAAAATGAGTCCACTTTTGAATTTCTGATTATTCATAGGTGGATTCTAGAGCTTTTGATTTGCACTTTTGCTTTCTACAGGTGTGTGCTTCCAAAACTCTAATTTCTGAATGTTAGGGCATGGGGGTTTGCCTTGGTCAAACCCCTTTTAGGTAATTAAACCAAAATGATGAAAGGATGGAATGAAACATGCAATAATGGAGTTGATTACCTTTCCATGATGTTTGATCTTGAAATTCTGCAGCAAAACATGAAGAATCTACCCTTGAATGTTTGAAAATTGATATCTTGGTGACTTGAAATGATAAAGCCCTAAGTTGCTTGACTTGATATAGAAGATTGGTGAATAAATGAATGATAAGAGATAAGAGATGTGAATTAGGATTAAAAGACTTATATTTATAGGAACTTCACCTATTTCACCTGTCAATACCTCATCATAGGTTGACATGAAGTAATATTAAATTTAAATTCCACTTTTTTCCTCACTCAAACATTAAAATTGGGCCAAATGAGACTCATTCGCCACACATGGTGAATGGGTCCCACCTGTATGGGACTGATTCACCATGTATGGTAAATGGGTCCCACAAGGGCCATTCTGATAGCTAAGATGCTAGGAGATAATGAAATAAGGTTTAAATTGCAACTTTGTCGGGTATTTGATCACTTTAAGCCTTAGGATGCACAATATGGGTTAATAGGGGCCTATTAGTGATGATGTAAAGGTCAATTAGGGCTTTGGACACATAATTCAATGTCAAAGTGTAATTAAATACACTTTACAACACTAAAATGAGGTCCACATAGCCTAGGAAGGGACAAGAACCAACGTGAGTGTGCAAGACACATTACAACACTAGTTTATCATTAAATTTAATTCAAAAACCTTCTTGATTGATGTAATAATCTTATTAAACACATTTTATAATGTTGGATTAGGGAGAAATGGGTTCATTAAGTCTAGAAAAGCGTGAAAGTCCATTACAAGACTTTACAACACCTTCACAAGACATCGTTAAATGCATTTGAAAGGGTCCAAGACCTAGTGTGGATGCATAAAATGCCTCACAACACTTGAATAAAGGCCTCATTAAGTCAATTTATCATGAATTATTCCCATGTCAAGCAAAGGGTACATTTTTCTATGATACACTTAGCCCGCACTTTAGTGAGAGGGTGAACTTGCTTCAAACTCACACTAAAGTAGACATTCAAGAGAGATCTGAGTCTTCAGATGCAGATGGAAAAGAATGAAAAAGATCAAGAAGGCAGTCAAGCCACTAGGATCTAAGATCCTAAGACAAACCAACAAGATAAATAATCATACAAAGGGAAGAAAGAGAAAGATGAAAAATGAAAAGCTTCAATAATTTGTCTAACTAGTTGTGGATTGGATCTAGGTTGTTTGTTTGGAAAAAGAAATGCAAACTCACTTTGGGGCGATGAAACTCTTGGCTATCTATCAAGTGAGAAATCCCAAAAAGTATACTCACTTTGGGGCCACAAAACTTCTGGTCATCCACAGGGTGAGAAATCCCAAAGGGTGAAAACATACGCTAGTTGGTATGTACTCAAACACAGGTGGCTATGGGGAAAGTCATGCCTCGAAATGGGCTTCTCGCTCAACCATATCAAAGTTATACCTCCTAATAACTTTAACAAGGTGCCACAAAAGAAAATTATTTTCAAGCTCTATGAGGTAAGAAAAACTTTGTTTGCTTGAAACTCATAGACATTGTTAATGTAGAATAGTGTAAGGATTGTTCAAAGGGATTTTTATTAGTTCATGCAATGTCTCATCTTAGGGAACATCGTGCTTAATGTCTCCAAGAGAGGATAAGTGAAAATGGTCTCATCTTGTTTCCAAGAGAGGGAAAGTGCAAGATCTCATCCTGAGGAACATTGTGCCAAATGTGTCCAAGAGAGGGAATCACAAGAAAAAGAAAATCATACAATGAAATGTGAGTGGTGATGTATGCCTCCCACTTTAAAGCAATTGCGAACACCAGTACTATGAGAAATTTCTTTAAAGTAGAAGAAGAAGAACATGAGAGCTTACTTGGAAATCCCTATGCCAAGTTATATGTTTTTGATAAGCTATGTCATGAAAAAGGGTAGTATGTCACATGCAATCCAACTTAAGGCATGTCATCCACATCCCAAGATTGCTCTTATATGTTCATGAAAGGTTAAAAATTAGCCAAAGGAAGCAACAACAAGTGACATACGAGGACAAGGCTACTAAAACCATTTCCCCCACTGAATGTAGGACAAAGGTGAGCTGAAACGATTGATGAAATGTAGGCAAGAGTGAAAATCGGTATCAATTAGAGGAATTAGGTGCCTCCATAGAGGGAAGCATACCAAACTCCTTAAGATGTTGAATTTTATGACTCAAAGCATTACATTCATTAGTGGAATGACCATGGACTCTATGATAGGTGCATAATGAAGTCTTTGAATAGCATTTCTTATGAGTTTTGGAAGGGAGGGTGATCAAGTGATCTTGGAGGAGCCTCGACAAGATGCCTTCTTGATCAATGGTAGAAGGTGGCCTTGTGGCTTGTGTCAAAGATACATCTTGCTTAGTATTTTATGTCATACTTACACAAGTTTCTCTAGATTGTAGGATTTTGTTCTCACTCTTATAGGAGGAGGGAAAATCTATCAAATCATTGGTGTCTTGCGAGATGACATTGACATTAAGTGAAGATGTAGGTGTTTGTTTTATGTTTTGGAAAGGATGATTTTCAAGACCACTAGTGTTGATGAGTTCAAGATTCTTTACAGTTAAGGTTGGCTTAGAAGAATGTTGTGTGAGAGTTTTGATGTTGAGGGAAGGTTTGGCGATCTCTATTATAGGACAATAGCCAAGACCATGAGTTGTTTTCTATGTGATAGGGTCTATAGGGTTGTGGATACCTTGTTCGTTAGCACCACATCCTTTCCCACTATATCCAAGTTGTTTCAATAGTTCATAACTGTGTCCATAAAGCTTCTTCATTGTTTTTGAATTCGGGGGTTGTTCATGATTAAGTTCTTTAAATTTTGTTGTGTAATTCACATCTTTGTCTAAAGTGGTTGAGGCGGATGCTTTCGAAAGATGGTGTGAATCATGCTCGAAATCCAAGGAACCCCAATCATCTTTTGATAGCATCGTGATGTCTTCCATATGTTGTTGTTTGTCTTTTTATTGAACGGGTTCCACTTTTGTAGGTGATGTTGATGTGTTTAAGGAATTTTCTTTGTTTTTCTCAAGTTGTAAGACACTATTAGGTTCAAGATCTGCATCAATTGTGTGGACTGTGTTGTTGTAGATGTATTTCATTTTGTGATGAAGAGTGGAAGGCACACCTTTCATGGCATGAATCCACTATCTGCCTAAGATAAAATTGCATGAAACTTTGTAAGGCATAACATAGATTGGTATATTCAAGGTGGCCACTCCAATAGTAAGAGGTATAATGATCACCCCTAGCAGTTTCTTTTCGACTTTGTCAAATCCTATAATAGAGAAAGAATTAGGTCGAATAGTTGATTGATCAATGCCAAGCCTATCCAAAAGGCTCTCACACTACACACATTAAGGGCAGAACCAGTATCTACAAGAGTTCTCTTTGTCCCTTTTGTTTTATATTGAGTGATGATCATGAAAGCATCATTTTGTTTTTGCACATCCAAAGAGGGGAGTTCACTTTGGTGGAAAACAATGTTAGTGTTTTGGCCTTGAATCATAGCTACAATATCAATTGGTAGCACATTGGAAGGGACGTGAACTTTTTGTAATGTTGTTTGGATCATGCTGTGATAGTGAGGGGAGGCTTGAATAAGGTCCCACAAGGATATCTTAGCAGAAGTATTCTTAAATTTCTCAATAAGATCATACTCCTTGTGACTTGGTAGGAAAGGGTTATGGGGAATAGAATTAGGCAATGGTAATGGTGTTACAGTTGGTTGTTGTGGATGTAGATTATTGTGAGTGTTATATGTATGAGCAATAGTATTATAACTCGGTTGCTACAATACATTACTTTGAGGAGGGTAAAGGATAAGTTCCAGCTTATTTTGAGTTTGTTGTGGGTATGTGCAGGATTATGATGGGCCAAAAAGTTGCAATATGATGGGTATGTGGCTGACGACTTTTTTTCACCCAAAATTGATGAAACGAAAAGGGTTTTTAAAGGAGATTCTCAAATTTTGACCAATATAAATTATGTTTTACTTTGAATTTAATAAGTAATTATTATTCATTTTCTATTCAAATTACGGCTAAAGTCTTGATTGATAGACTGATTGAAAAACATCTATAGCTTTCAAACAGTATCACATTTTTTGAATCCAAAACATGCGTCACATTTTATGCTTCATATACTATAGGATTAAAAAAATAAAAATTGAATTTCGTGAA
>VDFB02149262.1:0-11447 GCA_007258455.2 Sequoia sempervirens | reverse complement strand
TCTCCAACAATTCCATTTAACCACTTTTAAAATCATGATATCAATACACTTGCCACCTCAAGGGCACATAAAGAGAGAACATCAACTGTCAATCATCTCAAGCCTCTGGAAACCAAAAGGATGACAACCCACAAACGAGGGTAAAATGAAGCAACAAGAGTTTTTTTCCCAATAATTCCAACGCAAGGATAAAATTTCCCTCAAATATGAGATTAACTCAGAAAAGCCACAAAAAGGAAGATTCATCAAGACCCATCCACAAATCAATCAACCCTAAAACACAAATACAATCCACATATCAACAATGGTGTCACCTCAAAAGGGAATCATAGAAGAAAATCAACCTTTAATTCAACAAAAATCACTCAACATCCAAAAGCCACCAACTAGGCGTTCCACGGAAGACCTCAATTTTCTCCTCTCAAGAACCCCTTATAGTGGCACAAAAATTACATTCATAAAATCAGCAACATGGCAATAACAACAATTATCTAATCACATTCTCAATTAAAAGAAACCAACCTACTCAACAACCAAAACAATTACAATCTCAAGGTTCTAAATAACTATCCATATAAGAACCTCATTTAATAGAAACTCAGATTGTCATAAAGATATCCACTAACTAACAATCCAAAAGAAATAATTAAGAATGAAAACTCAATTCAAGGGACAATTTGTTTCGTTGATTCAAGTTTATAAAACTACCATAATTAGGTCAAACAGAGTTTACTACAATACTTAACCATGGTAAAAGATACACAATTGCATTATTTAAGAGTTCAGTACAAACACCCATATTACGCGATACTCATCAATTAGAATTATAAGGAATTCAACAATCTATACATTTCTACTCTATTTTATTTATTAAAAAAATTCTTCTTTGACTACATATAATAAAATCAATTCTCTTTTATTCCTAACTAATTTTAAAATCCATTAACTACTTCCTTAATTAAATACTAGACCACACTAAACATTTCTCATAATTTAAGAAACAAGCATTCATATATATATATAATACCTACTTGAGTTCACAATTCCCAACATTTAATTTAAAACTCCTAAATTGAATTATTATTCCCTTAATAGAACTGCAATTCCATTATAAGGGAGTACTATGAACTCAATATTCTAGAAAATATATGTCTTCATTAATTCATATTGGTTTTTTGTTATTCTGAGAGAATTGATCGAAAGCAACAAGTTCAACCAAATGTCCTTTCCTACTAAAAGGCATTACAAATTATAATAATATATGTTTATTAATTCTAAAATATAACTAATGTAATTAAGTGATTTAAAATCTCATCCTACAAGAGCCATAACTTCACTATACAAATATTTCACTAAATACCTTACTTCAATATTTTATCTCCATAATGAGGGTACATTTACATACCTATTCATATAAAGATAGAATACCAAATGCCAAACATACACCGCAAAGGAGACTAACTTATGTTAATGCAGCAACTATGGAAGAGTCCATGGTTTATCAAAGGAGAGTAATTCTAATTTACTTATTGATAAATTCTTCTAATTTTGGATCCACATTCTAACATACTAATTTGAACAAAAGTGAGAACCAGTTGACAATAAAATCGGAGAGATTGAAATTAAACCTTTAAACTTCCTACTATGTTCATGTGCCACATCTAAGACATGTTAACAATAAAATCAAGGAGATTATGCAAACTCTAAACTTCCAATTGATTTCAAGTGCTATGACTATACTAGATAGACAAAATAATCAAAGAGGTTATTTAATTTTGTACAATGCCTCAACTCTAAATGTTGTAATTGTGATAGGTTGCCAAGTATATTAGAAAGTGAAGATTGGAATTTGTAGATATCGCCATCTACTTGTATTATTATCAAATCCCAAATGTTATCCACAAGTTGAAGGGAAGGAGACAGGTGAGGTGCAAATACGTGACTTAAGAATAGAGAAAAAATAATGTACAACTTTTTCTTTTCAGAACTGGACGCTTTTCTGTTTGGTGGCGAGTTTCCAGAGACACACATACATTTGAAGTTTGGAAGATGAACTTCACCATGATCAAAGGTGAGCTCTCTAATATGTTAGTACATTGACAATATTTATTTTCAAGAGCTGCAACAGCGATAAATTGTCAGAAGAATCGAGCAAATTATTTAAACCTTTAAACTACCTATATGTTCAGGTGCGTGGCTGTGACAGGCTGCCAAAGAAATCAGAGAGTTTATTTAAATCCATACACCCTACCATGCTCAAATGTGCCGCTATGACAGGATCCAAGTATTCCATATTGTAATCTTCTGTTAGCTAAGTTTAAATGTTTGAAAATCTTACGTTCTAGGTTCAAGAAATCTGAGGGTTACTTCTTTTAATATGAAATTGTAACTATAAATTATGTAAATTGAATCTTCCACTGGCAATGCTATTTAGAATGAAGAAAATGAAATGAATTTTGCAAGGAAGTTCTCAAAATCTTTGAATTAATAAAGAGCTCCAGAACACATCCTATCAATGTAAGCTTTGCTAGTGTCCTGGGCGTATGCAGTCATGAAGGTTTAGCGGCTGAGGGGTGCGTAGCTCCACACATCAGTAACCTTAGTTGCATTACATATATGGTTGATCACCTGGTGTGTGTTTTTGAGGTTCATGCCCGTGCTCGCTATCTTGGGGACGCTCTAACCCAATAATTATAATTATTTCCCACCACAGAATTACAATAATAAAAGGTATAAAAAGGGACAGAGTGCTACGCAGGATAAAGAGGTCTCAATTTAAAGGCTCACAATGATTCATGAGACACCTTATGATATGTGAAAGGGAGAAACGTAGATGATGCATGAGTGAAGGCTGATTTGTATCCATCCCCTAAAACTATTGGAGTACCCATGTATAAAGTGAGTTTTAATATCAGTGAGAGAGAGATAATTGATCTTCTTCTACTAGAAACTAATGAAGAAAACATGGAAATCTGTATAGTGATTTATTACTGTGTTTATCATTTCCTTTCACGAGCAGTGGTAATCACAAAATTGAAATATTAAGGGATTACATAACAAAAGTGCGTTATAGGCTAGCCGATTTAGATTGGAAGCACGGCAAGGGACTTACCTCAATATTTGAGTAGCACAAGGGTCTCTCTCTCAATCTTGCTTGCAAGAGATGAAGGTATTTCCCCAATCTTTTCCTGGCGGAGTCTTTTCTAACCACCTTCCCACCATCCATCCACTGTCTCCCTCTTTGCACAACTGCCATCCATATTTCCAGTCCCTCCAGAATAATTCTTGTTTATAATTTGTTTCATGGTGTCTTTTCCACTCCCATCGGGGAACCGTTCGACTTCCATCACCATTATAATTTCTTTGATGGTGTCTTTTATACTCCCATCAGCAGACTGTTGCACTTCCAACAGTTACGATTGCATGCCAGCCACTACCCCTATTCATAACTTTATAATTGACTCTTTAATATATGAACCAAATAGATCAACTATTAAATATTTAATGTTTAATAATTTAATCTTCTTTTAGTTATAATAAAATATATATATTTGAGTACAATTTTAATATTTAATCCTCTCTAATATTTTCTCACTTTTAAAATTCCCATTATTGAATTTAATCATTAAATGATAATTATCTTTCCTCATCCCTGATAATGCGGTTTTGCTTTTACTTAAATGGCAACTCCCAATGATAATTCAATTATGTTGTGTGGAATCTAATTCTTTACATTTAATTCCAAAATAAAACAAGTAACATATAATTAAATTAGCTTTTATTAATCAAATCAAGCATATTATTGAGTGTTATCTCATAACCTTAAAATTAAATTAAATAATAAAATCACCATCATCACATGACATCACCAACAACAACTTACTTGACATCAGCGGCGGCCAGAAGCGGAGGCACTACATGATGACCGTTTGCGGTCGCCATTGTTGGAGTGACCTGATATTTCCTTGCTCATTAATTATGTCAGGGAGCAATGTGTCACTCCAATCATCAAAATTCTTCACCAACTCTCTGATCTTCCTACTCAAGTCATCTGGTAAGGTCTGAAAACCTTGCAATGACTTAACTAAAACCTGAGTAGGCCTTAATGATTGGGGACTATTATTTACATCAAACCTTGAGGCTTTATACATTATATCTAGATCATTGGCCCTAGGGATCCATCTTTCAATTAATGGTACTACTACCTCCTGATCCCTATCAATATTCTTTATTGCACTCAATAATAAAGAATATAAAGAATGCACAGATGATAATCTATCATCAACTTTCTCATTTAAATGTCTCAATACAACATTTACAACCTCTTTCTGCTTTAAAACTAATCCCTCCTCACTCACCTTCAAGGATGCATGTAACTCTGTAATCTTGTGCATTAGCTGTTTCTTCGAAGGATCAACAAAGCATTCCATTTCTTCATCAATTAGCTCTAAAGTAGGGTTGAGGGAAGGAGTTTGACTGGGAGACCCTAGTGTAGACACAATAGGAGAAGTAGGAGGCACTGACCTTGATGTGGAAGGCAATGTTCTGATCCCTGGAGCACTTGATGTCTCCCCAATTTGCTTGCTCTTTAACCTGTCCACCTCAGTCTGCAGCTCAACATTCCTTTGCCTCATCTTGGTATATTCCCCAATTATGGCATTGTACTTCTCCATTGGGCTTTTCTTTTCAACCTCCTCTCTTTCAACAGTCTTTTGGGCCAATTTAGCCACATTCACAGTCAAATTAGTAGCTTTTGTGGTTGAGATCTCTGAAGCTCTCTTTATTATCAACCCTCCCCTTAAATTTGGGTTAATATTAGTAACATTTGGCTTTCTCCCTTGAGGGGCCAAAGCCCAAATTGCTAAGGTCTCATACTCTTCACTGAAGGTAGAATCTTGCAATGCTACCTTGACCTCTTCTTCAAAATCTTGTAAGGGGTGCTTGGACTTCAGAATAGCATTAAAAGCTACAACATCTACAATGCTCCATTAAGGTAAAATCAAGACACCAACTTAATTTACCAATTTTCTCCCCTCCTCATGAGAGATGTTTTTGAACTCTTCCATTAGTTCAGCTTTCACTTCATCATCATTCTCCTGGTCTGATCTATTAGGTCTCAATTCTTTTCTCCTCTTGAACTTATCTTGATATTCTTCCAATTTCATTCTCCACACTAAATGCAAGAAGACTAGAGTTTTTAAAAATGCATTATAATCTAGAAACTCCTTATATGCCTCCATTCTTGCATCTTGTACACATTTTACTTTCATATCCACATCAAAGATAACCAATTCAACCGGCCTAGGAGGGGAGGGCATACCCATCTGCATGTCCTGGTCAATGACAATAATTTTATCCACCAAATCCTCTTGTGATTGTTCAATTCTTTATCTTTTAGGGCTTGGCTCTGATGGTGGTGGTGAGAGACTATTCTCAGGTGATGCTTCCAAATCAATAATTTTAATTTCCCTAGGCATTTTGAGCATTGGACCTTTTTGTGTAGGAAATTTCATTATTTTCTTTCCGTTTCTATCCTCCTCTTCCTCATCACCACTATCATTTCTCTTCCTTTTGTAAATAGGCCATATTTCTATAGCTTGGTAAGCTGGCCTCACTTCAATTGGCCTAGCATTTTGCTCTTGTATGCCCAAGTCTGAATCCACGTTTATCTTCTTGGTCATCAAGGTTCCCAATATTTCTTTTAAGTTTCCCATCAAGAAGTCAATTTTCTTATGTCACAAACTGAACTCCGTCAATGGATCATATTTTGGATCCATTTTGTGCAGAATAGCCAATAGCTTGTCATAAGCTACCCATTTCTCCTTGTTGAACTCCTTCCTATTTAGGTCAAATTCATTTCTAATGAAGTCTTAAGGGAAGTTAAACTCATGCACGAACTTACCACCTTTTATCCTTTTTCTGAAAAGAGAAAAGAAGCCCTCAGGATCATGATGTCGCTTGGGACCACACCTCAAATGGTATTCTTCAAAAAATTTCCCAAAGTGTACCCAACCTCCCTTTGAAAAGACAAAATCTGATACCACTATGTAATATGGGAAAAATGTTCCTTTACCTTTCCCAGTAAGGTTGTCTTCATGAATACAACCAATCTGCCACATGACTTCTACAAATCCCATTCTTGGTGGCTCATTATATGGCAATATGTGAGGGGTCCCCTAAAAACCATACACCCTCAAGACTGTGCCGACTGGGTATGGAATAATATCACCCCAGTTATGAAAAACCTTTAATTCTGGCTTCCACCCCTTTGGTATAAGGAAATCATGCAACTCCTTAGGAATCCTGGGTACATTTACCATCAACCTAGCTCTCAATCTACAAGGAAAACAATTATCAAAATGCACATAATTGGCATTCTCCCTGTTACATGATAAATATGCAGTCCACAACTGCACTGACAATCTTTCTCCATTAACCCACTGCCTTAACTCCATCTTCTCAGAGAAGAAATCAACATTCTTATGCAAGAACATATACATTAACATGGAATACCAGAAGAATGGAGTGCATGTATCATTTTTCTATAACTTCAACAACCCTTCATGTATCTTTTCGGCCAACCAAGAAGCAAAATCATAAATCACTAAGAAATTAGGGTGTTGTATTTGCACCCCCATAAACATGTAAGCAATAGGCATCACTGTGTTAGGGCTAAAACCCAAAATCTGGCACAATGAGTAAAAGGTAGCCAAGAATTTTTTGCAAAGCAATTCAGTTTGAAAGGTTCTTGGTCATTAGGGCTAATATGGAATTTTGAACTTCCTGCCCTAGCCAAATGAGGTGGGAGCAACTTAGCTCTGAAAAGTGATTTCAACCTCCCATATTCCTATTTCATCTCTTCAAGATCAATAGGAACCAAGAATGTACTAGGCTCACTCAGATCAAAAAATTGTTGGAATTTCTCTTTGTTGATGCTTAATAGAACCTCTCCATCATTATCTCGAATCACCCATGTGACAGGGTCATATCATGTAGCCACTACCCTAAGCAAGTCTACATCAAGGAACACATTCAGTACCACCAGCTTCCCCATATCATACATCCAACCATTAGAAAAGGGGTGGGGAAAATTCCTTTTTCCAAACCACAATCTGAACATCTCTAGACTAGTAAGAGGAACCCTAACATTGGCTATGTTGGAACAATTATACACTAATCCCTCCCCTAGGGTTTTTCCTCGCATCAAAACTAGCCCCTTCTTCCTATCATTTGTTGACAGGGGAAATTGATCTAGGAAATCATCATATAGGTTTCTACTTAAATAATCAATTTGGCCAGAGTGCTACTTTGTCGGTGCCATCTTGAGTAAACTAGGGCTAAACAAAATATGAAATTATAGAACATAACCTTGCAATTTCCCACAATTCAATTAACTTATAGCCCTAAAACAATTATCAACAAGCCCTACGACAAACACACAACAATTTTCCCCCAAATTCGTATTCAGAATAACCAGCAGATACATAAATCAACTCACGACTTTGCGCTTGCAGAAACCAAAATATTTGTTGTAACAACTTGTAACTTCATCCTCGGCTCTATGACTGCTCCGCAAATATGTTTGAATACTTTATGATACCAAAAGAAAAAGAAAAATTACTTTATTTCGATCAAACCATGGCAGTAAATGTCATGTCCGCCATTAAAGCTTACTTGTGCACTGCACGAATGACTCCATTCGTATATGATGCAGGTTCAAATATTAGTCGTCGATCCTTCACCTTGGTTAGATCATCGAACAACTACCTTCAAATCAAACTAACACAATCTCCATCGTGGAAACAAGGGGCCCACCATACTATGCATTGCCAAGGAAATCCACGTGGCACCCGCCCATGATATCACAATCAAGAAAGACCTCACAACTTTTGATCACGCGATGGCGGGCAACTGTAGATCTTCAACCATTGGCAATCTAGTTCATCTAGCATAGTCGCTAGCTTTGTCCTTAATCATCGAGCACCTTTCTTACTGTGATTATAACATCCCCGTTGATTTGAAACACGTGCATCTCATAAACACTTTAGTAACTCGCTGCATAATGTATTAAAAAAAAAAGATGAATCAAAGTATTTTATCATCCCTTTTGCTTCACTGGACAAGACACGTGGCGCTTGCTTGTGATATTGCAATCAACCAAAATAGTGTGGCAGGGTCATTGCGGGATGGCAGGGAACGACTGAGATCAAACGATGATTGATCTACGGTCATGCGAACTCGTCCCTCTGCAAAATAAAAACATTTATTAAAGGAGTAAGGGGACATCACTAGGCCGACAACAAACAATAACATAAGTTGTTTTTAATGAAGGAGCACGGGGCCAACCAAGACTTACGAAAATAAAGTCAAGCGAAGGAAATAAAATGATAAAATAGAAAGGGGGCCTAGCCTAGACGAAGCGATGGGGGTTAAGATGTTTTAAAACCCTCCCAAAAAGTAATAACCAAATAGATCCCACCCAAGGCATAATATGAACACCAGGGTTTTACATGAAGACAAAGGTAAAACCCCAACCTTAGGCTTTTCCCAAACACCATAGATGACCATAAACACAAGGCAAGATACAAAGAAATGGAACACAAGGATCAAAGTTTATGAAGTTCCATCAACTAGGTTACACATTTGGATGAGCAACAATATATATTAATATTAATATAGTATTAATATATAACATATATTAATATATAACATATATTAATATATAACATATATTAATATATAATATATATTAACATATAATATATATTATATATTGATATATAATATATATTATATAACATATGACATTGTAGTAACACTAGAGGTGACAGATATCCATCTATAATGGATATCCGTTATAGACGGATATCCATTTTGTAGGTGTGAATTGTTAAGACTTGGGCCATGCCAATTATATCACATAACAAATATCCTTTTATAACGGATATCCGTTTTGTAAGTTATATAAAAAATAAAAAAGGGACCATTTTGAGTATTTCAACGGTCCCTACATTCTTTTTGTCACGAAAATCTTGTATTTTCTGTCTGCATCAAATGAAATTCAACTTTTCAAAGATTCTCTTACACTTTTTATAGAATTCCAATCATTTGTGTGTGTTTTTTTGTTTATGCAATGGGTAGCTGCAGTCAGCGTAAGAGAAAAGGTAAACAAAAACTTATAGCAGATCAAATTGAAGCATATAGAGCAAAAGATAGAGAGAGTCATAGGAAAAGAAGACAAGGTATGCAAAATATTCAAATTGAATCTTCTTCTAAACCATTGAATGTTAATTCAAGTGAAGATGAAATAGGAATTGAAAATATTGAACATCATATTCAAATTGAAATTGAAAATGTGCAAATTGAAAATGAAAATGTGAACAACATTGAGAATGAAAATGTCATTGAAAATGTTATTCAAAATGAAATTGTTATTGAAAATGTTGATAATGAAAATGTGGTTAAAAATGAAATTGTTTTTGGCAATGAAAATGTTGTTCAAAATGAAATTGTAATTGATAATGTTGAAACTGAAAATGTGGTTGAAAATGAAATTATTTTTGACAATGAAAATGTTGTTCAAAATGATATTGTTATTGAAAATGTTGAAAATGAACCTTATGAAACACCTAATTACAAAAGAACGCCTAAATGGTTGGTTGAAATAGATGAGAACATAATTGATAATATTTGAGGAAAAAGGTCACAATGAATGGTTCGTTTGTGGGATATGAAATTGTTCAATGAACTCTTTTCCAATAAGACATTAACCGAACGATGCCAATTTTTTGTGCAATTACTTAAGATTTACAAAATGAGACCATTATTAAAAAAATTAAAGATTCGTCTCACAAAAAAAATAGAAAAAAATAGTCTTATTGTAAAAAATATTTTTAATGCTCTAACCTCTATTGGAAAGACTAGTAAAGAAAAACATAAAAGGGTTGCTCGAAGAGTGATCACAACCTCACTAGTAAGCCATCATTTGAAAAATGGTCATTCAATGAGACAAACTTGTATTGATTTTAACTTAAATCATAAGACATTGAATAGAGCACTATCAAGAAGAGGAAGACTCGATAATGCTCTTCAAAATGATATGTGGGTTTTTAGTGGGAGGCTTCCACATGTTGATAAAAAGCTAACTGATAATGTAAAGATGCAAATTGAAAAATATTGGAATTCTCACTCTAGAGTATCACCAAACGTAAAGGATGTTTTAAAGTTACAAATTGGCAATCAAGATCGTACACTGCATCCTAAACTTTTTTTGGAATGTAGCAAAATAATTTTGTACAAACAATTTTGTTAAGAACATCCACATTTGCAAATATCGCAAAGGGATTTTGAGTCTTGCAAACCATTTTATTGTGTTCCTATTAAGGTTTTTAATACATGTTGTAAATACCATGTTGAGTTTTCAATGTATCATGAATTGTTATGCCATATTCATTCTACCATGCATACTGACAAAATTTTGCAGGAGTGTCACGCAATGCAACTTCCCAAGTCATCCAGGGAGTTGTTAGATTCATTTTTATGCATTAGAGGTGATGGTTTCTTATTTTATAAAAATAATTGTTTAAATGAAACATGTTTGCAATGTGGTGGTTTATCGAAGTTTGTAACATGCTTTCATGAGGGCAACGATCATGATTTTGGTAACAATTTTTAAAAATAAAATAAATATGAGATAGTGAAATACACATTGAAGAGTGGAGGTGAGGGTTCTAGATGCTAGTTGGTTGCAAGAGAGGTAAGTATTGTTGATTTTATTTCAGATTTTAAGAAAAATCTTTTCTATAGGTATGTAAGGCATAGCCACAGGTCACAGTGGTTGGATCGACAATTCAAGATGTGTAAGGAATCTTTCCCCATTGGAACTATTGTATCTGTAGTTGATTTTGCTAAAAAATACGCATTGCAACCACAAAATGAAGTTCAATCACAATATTATAATTCTATTCAAATTGCTATTTTTGTCCACATAACATATAGGAATTCCCCTGATAGTACAGAAGAGGATAGGAAGATAATGAGGGAGTAGCATTTTTACATGAATGATGATAGATCTCATTCATCTAAGTTTGTACAACATTGTTTTGAATTTTTTTTTGAGTTCTTGCAGGAAAAAGGAATTGCAATGGGTCAAAATTTGACTTGGTTAGATAACTGCATAGGGAAATTCAAGAATGCTCGCATGTTTTATTTGTTGAGCATGATGCATATAGAGAGGTGTGTACCACATATTTGGAGTTTTTCGAAGCTGGGCATGGAAAAGGTGAGCATGATGGTGCAGGTGCATGTGTGAATAGATATTTGGTTAAGGAACAAATGAAGATTAGAGGTGGTGCAACATTCAATGATGCACGTTCTATTATGGATTGGTGTACCTATGCACTATCATGCGGAGGGACAATTGATTCACAAGCCAGTAGGTTATTTTG
>VDFB02149261.1:0-14840 GCA_007258455.2 Sequoia sempervirens | reverse complement strand
GCCACAGAGGAGGAGGAGGAGAGTGGGAAAGAAGAGGAGAGGAGGAGATGGTGATGTAGAGATGGAGGAGGTGAGAGGGGAGGAGTAGGTGATGGAGGTGTATGCCCCATAGGTGCATCCATTGGCTATAGTACCCTATGTGCCACCACCACCCGAGGATCCCCCAATGTTGCTTATAGGGGCCCTAGCTCAACTAAGGATATCATAGCATCGTCTGAGAGAGTTAGAGGCAGATTGGGATAGATTACAAAAAGAGGTGGAGAGGTTGCAAGTAGAGATAGAGTGACTATAGGGTTTGCAGAGAGATGGAAACAAGGATTATGAGGCCCTCCTAGATAGGGTAGTGAGAGAGGTGTTGGAGATGGAGAGGGAGAGGGATGACCTATAGAAATAGGTAGGGGTGTTGCAGAGAGGATTGGAGGAGATGTAGAGGGAGAGGGATGAGGCCTAAGACATAGCAGAGTGTGCCGAGGTGACCATGGGGCATGCAGGGGGACTACTAGAGAGGGTAGAGGTAGCAGAGGCATAGGTGTAGACACTGCAAGGTGAGAAGGATGCATCAACACATAGGATATTGTAGCTACAGGCATAGGTGGATCAGATGCAGTTAGCCCAAGAGGCTTGGGAGAGGGAGAGGAGACACATCAGTGGGCTAAGGGACTAGTACAGGATAGAGAGAGAGACTTGGTGAGGGAACAGTCGGTAGAGGTGGCTTATGATAGGGCAGAGGCTAACTATTACATGTTTCCTTATCATTAGGCCATCCTAGATCCAACACAGAGGATGTCACCATATGAAAGAGAATCCCTATAGATGCGAACACCATCACACTCAGGGGTTACACATACACGAGGATACAATAGCTATTATGAGACACCCCCCCCCCCCGAGGCTGAGGTTCAGTCCAAACTCCCCTCAGAGGTTAGATGCCGACAACACTGGATAGAGAGGAGAGGAGGAGACAAGATATAGATTTTGATAGGCGCAGGGTGGATGGAGAGTATACAGAGATAGAGGCTATAGATTCTTGAGAAAAAATTGGATAGAGATTATTTCATTCATTGATTCTTTCATTCTTCATTCTTTATTCATTTAGGAGATGTATTCTTTGTACTTGATTAGAGCTCTGCACTTGTATCTTATTTGATAGGTTTCGATGGACTTGATGATGGACTGGTTATTATGTTATTATGGACTTGTTATGGAATTTTTATTATGGATTATGATGGACACTATATTTTTTTTTATATATATGATATGCGATGGACATTATCAACAATATGTGATCATTATGTGATGGAGTTTATTATGCACATGTGATTATGATGGTTATGATATATGCATATGGTTATGATGATTTATGCTTATGTTTACGGGAATGTTATGGATTATATGCATTAATTATAATGCTTTGTGATGTAGGATGTAATGGGTGATTCATGATTTTTTTTTATATATGCTATGGATGTGATACTAGTGGTGTGTGATGCAGGTGGCAATGTTAATGCTATTTATGATGCATGCATATGAGATATGATATGATGATGAATGTGTTATGGATAATCATGCATGTATCATGTGATATGAAAAATGCAATGTGAGGAAATGGATGAAAATATGTGATGGATGGATGTAATAAATGTGATGTAATGCAAGGTATGTAATGAAATAAACTAATATGCTTAGAATAATACTCTAAATAACCTAAAATGATAATGCAATGAAAGGATAATAAAATTGAATGAACCTAAGATGTTTAGAATAACCAATCTAGATTAATTTAAACAACTTAAAATGAATATGAAAATGATAATGCAATGAGATGAAATGATATGAAGTGAACTTAAGATGATTAGAATAACCAATCTAGATTAATCTAAAAAAGTTAAAATGGATATGAAAATGATAACGCAATGAGATGAAATGATATGAAATGAACATAAGACATTAGAATAACCAATCTAGATTAATCTAAACAACTTAAAATGGATATGAAAATGATAATTCAATGAGATGAAATGATATGAAATGAACTTAAAAGAAGCTTAGAATAACCAATCTAGATTAATCTAAAAAACTTAAAATGGATATGAAAATGATAATGCAATGATATGAAATGAATTTAAGATGCTTAGAATAACCAATCTAGATTAATCTAAACAACTTAAAACGGATATGAAAATTATAATGCAATGGATAATGAACCTAAGTGAACAATGATAGGTGTGACAATGTATCGCATAGTGAGATGAATGATGATGGCTGTGATACTACACCTAGCAAAACCATAGGAATCCTGATAGGAAGAAAATGTGAGCGAAGAAAATTTGCACAACCAAAATCATTAACCATAGGCTAGGGAAAGAATGGATGGGGATAAATGCAATGCAATGGCATGGTAAATTAAATGCAAACCTAATGCCATTTTTCCATTTTAGGAGCACTAATGTTTTCTATAACATAGGAAACGATACGCCAATCTATGAGGAACCAAGGCAGAGTAGTGTCAAATGCATAAGACAAACACAACAAACAAGAAGGCTATCCCAACACCCCAAAGTTGCAGGGGCTTTGGTCGAGCCAAGTATTGGGATAATCACAAGCACAAAAGGATGCCCCAATGTAACACAAGACCACATGGATCTTGGTGGGTACTACGTGGGACAACCAAGAAGTCAAGAACATGCAAAATCAAGATATGCCCCTATGTTTACCTGTTAAAGCACACCATGATATGATGGATCATGGCGACTTCAACAAGGTATAATAGGGAGCTCAAATGATAAAAAAAATTCCAAAAGCATCAAAAGATCACAATAAATTTTGAATGTCCTTTGCCATAGGATGAAAAGGGTGGATGGGATTGATGCGGTTTGATTTAGGAAGGATACATCCTATTAAAACCAAAGATAGAGGGTAGATTAGATGATTGACATGACTCAGGATACTCGAAACTGATTGGTACCTCACAATACTAATGGATTTTGTTTCTAAGAACCAACTAAATAAGGACATACTTGATGATATGACATGACAAGAAGACACACCCTAAAGACGTAGGGGCTCGAGGGCTAATCAAAGATTAGGCTTTCCTACGTGAAAGTGAAAATCCCTCGTAGTTTGATAAAAGACTGACAGTGGACCATGGATAAAAGTGAAATGAGGACAATGTCCAGACCCATATGGATGACAAAGATAGGATAGAAAAATTCCCCACGGGCTAATCAAATGATTAGCCTTTCCTACATGAAAGTGCAGGGGAAACGTAGTTTGATAAAATGGAAAAAAGATGACATGACCTAATGATGACTAAAACGATGAGAGATCCTAGATGAGGAATGAAGACCGACAAATGATGTTGACACACAAATGAAAAAAAAAGCTCAGATTTAGGATAAAAGCTCAGGATTGTGGATAGCCAATTTGAATCCTCTAATGCTCAACCAAAATATACCAAGCGATGGATAAGTAGATCCTGATGGAAAGATTGGGTTGATAGGATGTACGGACATGATATACCGATAGGATGGAGGGAAGCATAAAGTAACTAGGACGCAAGGTAGATAAAGATTAAGCCCTCTATGAATGGTGCCTGTTGCCACGTTTTCACCAAATGTACTTATCCAACATGCCACCAAGGGTGGTTTTGACCATAGGATGGATTATTTCTCTTTACTATTTTTGGATTTTTTTGAATTTTTGAATTTTTTGTATTTTTGCTAATTTTTTACTTTTTGGTATTTTTCAGGATAGAATAACCCAGTTGACTTAGGTGTAAAACCACTTTAGATGCATGATTTTAATAGGCTCTTCTAAGAATTCCCCCTCAGGTGTAGCAAGCCGGTATGCCCCAGAGCCATATTTGGTTGTGACAACATAAGGATCCAACCAATTTGCTTCAAACCTTCTTTTCTTGTCTTGATCTTGTTGAGTGTACTAATTCTCCTTAAGGACTAGATCACCAACGTTGAATTGGTGGGGATGAACCTTCTTACTATAGCTTCTTTTAAGATGGTTCTAGTATGCTTGGAGATGATTATAGGCCTTGATACACTTTTCATCCAAGAGTTCCAATTGACTTAACCATACGACTCGAGCATCTTCATCATTGATGAGATTCTTTAGAGAGATTTGAAGTGATGGGATCATCTCAACCTCAATCAGCAAGATAGCATCAAGACCATAAACGAGGGAGTATGGAGTGGCACCAGTGGGTGTGTAGATGGACGTGCGGTATGCCCAAAGGGAGGGATGGAGATGGAGGTGTCAATCTCAACTAGTATTGTTGACCACCTTTTTGAGTATTTTGATAAGCATCTTGTTGGTCGCTTCAACTTGGCCATTAACTTGAGGGTAATAGGGGGTGGACCAATGATGTTGGATATGGTATGTCTTGCAAAGGGCTTTCATGTACTAGTTTTTGAATGGTTTACCATTATCAATAATGATGGTGGAGGGGATCCTATATCTGCAAAGAATATGGAAAATGATGAATTTGGAGATTTGAATACCTATGATTTTGGAGAGTGGAATTGGTTCCACCCACTTAGTCAAGTATTTAGTGGTGGTGAGATGAAGGTGTGACCATCAGATGATGGAGGGTAAATCTTGTTGATTAGGTCGAAACACCATTGTGAAAAAGGCCATGGAGCAATGATAAGTTGTAAGTCTTGTGTAGGAGCATGGATTCAACTCATACGTTTGGTATTGTGACATTTCTTCACTCTAACTCATAGGCATCAAGTTCCATAGTGGGCCAATAATATCCTACTCTTAGAATCTTCTTTCCTAAGGCTATTCCATTAGAATGAGACCCATAGAAACCACTATGTACCTCTCTTAATGCAACGTGGGATTTTGATTCATTGAGACATCGGAAGAGTGTGCCATCATACCCTTGACGATAAAGTGTATCCCCTATTATGGTATAGTGGGAAGTACGGTGGATAAATGATTTGCGTTGATTTTGGGTAAGGTTAGGTGGTAAGATGTTGTCACAGAGGTAGATATAAATGTCATGGTACCAGGGTGATTCAAGACCTACAATATCACAAACCATAATTATCAAGGAAATCATATGTCGATTAGTAATTACTGACAAGGAACCTCACAGACGGTTTCCATAAGCTCAGGCATGTTGATGAGGAATTGGATTGTCGCCAAAGGAGAGTGCCAATTACATCCTCTACAACAAAGTGTATATCCCATAAATGGACATAGAGGGAAGTGCTGATAAATGATTTACATTGATTCTGCAAGGTCAGGGTAGGATGTTTTCTTTGGATGTAGGCATAAATTCCCCCATGGTACTAGGGCAGGATTCACACCTAATATCACAAACCATATAATTATCAAGGAAATCATATGCTGGGATTAGTAATTGCTCGACAAGGAACTCACAGACTGTTCTATGTTTGGACTCTAGAAATCTGTTCAAGCTAGATAAAGGTGAAATACTTCTTGAATTCATCCATCATGCATTTGTAATGCAAAAACTTATCATCTTTTTTTTCAAATTCATCGTTGACCTATTTGATTATCATTTGAGAATTTCCAAAGACACGAGATGAGTGATAGACTCCATTGGATTGTGATTCTTAGTCTAGTGATTAGAGCTCATATCTCATGATGTGGTTTGTGCATGGGAATACCAATCTAAAGGACTTTAGGATATAAACACCTTGAGGGGTGACAAATAGGACACCTGCACCAGCTCCATTATGCGTATATGACCCATCAAAGTAGAGCATCCATGTATCTATTTCTACAACTGTAAAGACCCCTTCATCAGGAAACTCGGCTACTAAGGGATATACTTCCACCAAAGGAGAATCATCCAACTGATCTACTTTTACTTGTCCCTTAACTTCCTTACAATCCATCTACTCTATTTTAAATTTGCTCAGTAACATGACCCACTTGGCCATGCAGCCAATTAAAGAAGTTCTAGATAACAGATACTTGAGTGGATCAACTTTTGATATTAGCTTGATGGGGAAACTAAGCATGTAGTGATGAAGCTTTTATGAACTAAAGACGACTGCTAGGAAAGCTTTTTCTGTTGGGGAATAGTTGAGTTTATAACCCACCAGTTTTTGATTGATGTAATAGATTGCACACTCTTTAGAGGGCTCATCATGTTGTGCTAGTAATGCCGCCATAGAAATTGATGTAGCTAAGATGTATAACAAGAGTGGTTTGTTTGGAATGGGAGGCACTAGGATAGGTGGATGAGCCAAGTACTTCTTAATATTTTCAAAGCCTTTCTAACATTTTGGATCCAACTTGAAGATGGTATGTTTGTGTAGGAGATGTGTGAATGATTGAAACTTGTTAGCAAGTTGGGCTATGAAGCACCTGATGGACTGTAGCTTCCCTTGAAGGCTCCTTAATTTCTTGAGATTGCGTGGTGGGGGCATTTGTGTTATTTCCTTGACCTTGGATAGATCTACTTCAATAACCTTTCTAGAGACTATGAAGCCTAATAAATTTCTAGATGTGACACTGAACACACTTTTTTAGATTTAGAAACAGCTTGTATTGCTCTAGCCATTCAAAGATTTTCTTCAGGATCATGGGATGCTATTCTCTGGTCTTGGACTTCCCTAGTAAATTATTAACATAATATTCCATTATGATATGGATAAGGTCATGGAAGACAATGGTCATGGCATGTTGATAAGTTTCCCCCACATTTTTGAGACCAAAGGGAATGAAATTATAACAAAAGGTGCCCCGGGGAGTGGTGAAGGTAGTTTTATGATGGTCTTTAGGTGCAATTCTAATTTGATTTTAGCCAAAAAAAAATTCCATAAGGGATAGCATTGCATGTCCTGCTGTGAGATCAACCAACATGTCAATGTTTGGAAGTGAGAAATCATCCTTTGGGAAATATTTGTTAAGATCTTGAAAGTTTGTATAGATTATGATATTCCCATTTGGTTTGGCCATGGGCACTATGTTGGATATCTAGTCAGAATAATCAATGGGTCTAATAAATCCATCTTCGAACAATTTCTCCAATTCTTTCTTGACGAGCAAGGCCACTTGGGGATTCATTTTTCTTAGCTTTTGTTTAACAACTTTGGCATCCAGATGAACATCCAAATGGTGTACCACCAAAGTAGGATCTAATCCTGGCATGTCAGATAGGTCCATGCGAAATTGATGATTCCTTTCCTTAACAAGTTGACAATATAGAATGCTCTTCCTCTAATTTTGGGGTCTTCTTTTGTTTCCAAATTGACCTCTTGCATCCTTCAATTAGAATGGAAGACCATTCAGACAAGTGAGTTCCAACAAGGGGAAGATGAACATCCCCATCCTCTAGCGCCTCATCAAGGTTTTCACTGTCAGATACACCCTTTATTTTGACTTTTGAAGGGTCAAGGAGTGCCTTGGGGAGGTTTTCACTAGATGACCCTTTTTTTTTTTGCTTCTTTTTACTTTTGCAGTTAGGGTGTTCATCTTCCCCCAATCCCATGAAATGCACATAGGTGTCCATTAAAGAAAAGTGTCTATAGGTGCACTACCCTATAAGTCCCAATCAATAAAGTTAGGACGGTGGAGGATAAGGTTGATGGTAAAGACTAATGTGAAGTCAAATAGGGAAGGGAGACCTACATCATAGTAGGAGAGTATGATGGCTTCCTCTTCTAGTATGTCATCAAGGAAATTGTTATCCACATTGACATTATTAGAGGTACTAGTTGATGGTGCAAGACCTTTTTTCTTTTTTTCATAGCCTAAGCCCAAATTTATAGGTTGCACATGTGTGTCAATAGGCTGCAATCTTCCTTGTTCCTCTACACCAAGACCTCCCCCTTGATAATTGTATTTTTTAGCTAACTTGGATGCATGAGGATAAGTCTCTTGGAAATACTCAATAAGATGGGGGGAAGGCTTGGGTTCTTCCTTATATATCCTTTGAATGATATCATCATCTACTTGATCTTGTTGTGTTCCTAGGGATTGGAAAGTGGTCTAGACCCCATGTTCTTAGAGCTGATTGTTATTGTATTCTCTTCTTCCTTTGGTGTAGACTGAGAAGGTTGGCCATAGGTATGAGGAGATGGTGGCATGATTGCCACATTTAGAGTCGTGCGCATCTCATAATCTCGAAAACCCTTATTTATGATCTTGACCTTGGTGATGGTGAATTCATATGCAATGGATGGAATGGATGACATGGTGGATGATGAATTGGAGGATGGATTGGAAGATGATTCCTGAGGTTCTCCCACTTCAACTACTGGACAGGAGCTGGAGTGAGGGAAGGAAGCTTCTAAAGCACAACAATATTCAAAAGGTTGTAGATCTTCTTGTATGGTTACTTCCATCCCATTGCATGGGAATTTCAGGCGTTGATGGTAGGTTGATAGAATGGATTGCATGGTGTGGATCCATGGGTGGCCAATGAGAAGGTTGTATAGGAGGTCTAGATCAAGGACATGGCATGTGGTGTACTGCACAAGGGGCCAACCTGAATAGGAAGACAAATAATTCCTTCATAATCTATTTTTGTGTTATCATAAGCCTTGATGGTGATGGTCTAATTATTCAAGTCAGCGTGGGTATACCCTACCTATTTTATGAACTTTAGCATATAGAGGTTGAGGGCATAATCATTATCTACCATAACCCTTTTCAATTTATGATGGGCTACAAGGACTTTAATGTGCAGGGGGTGGTTATGGTTTGAATCGATTGATGACATATCATTTTGACTGAATCCCAACTAATATATGGATGATAGATGTCCTACTAATGCTTGAAATTGGGTAGGATCTATATCATTAGGCACATGTGTATCCTAAAGAGACTTTGTGAGGATCTCTTGATGGATGGGGGAAGACTTAAGAAAATATACGATGGATATTTGAGCGGGAGTATTTCCAAGATGATCAAGAATATTATATTGGGAGTTCATAGGAGTTGGATGGGATGACATGGAAGGCCTAGGAATGGATATGTGGGTGTGGCGTGTAGTAATAGCACATCGTGGGTCTTTTCCTTTAATGCAAATCATGGATACATATGGCTCTACCTAGATAATAGACATAATAATGCCATCATAGTTATAGGATACATTCTTGTAGCTAACATTGTTGGTGTTGTTATTTTGGATATTGCTATTGCTAGGCTCTAGATTAGCATTGGAGGTATTGGGACCTTGATTGTCCTTGGGGAAAGCATTATGATATATTTGTAGTTGGGCATTGGATGATGTCGCCTGATTCACATCCACTAGTATATCACCTCGATCTATAAGATCTTGGATATACGTTTTAAGTCCTTGACAATTGTTAGTGGAGTGACCTTTAATTTTTTGAAAGTCACAATACTCGTTTTCCCTATACCAAGAAAGTTTTGGTTTCAACTCATTGAAACACTTGGTTCCAGGATAAGTGACTGGATAACTTGCTTGTAGGAGTCTCTTGAAAATGACATCCAAGGATTATCACAAAGGAGTGAATGTATGCTTGTTATTTCCTTAGTTATAATGGTTGGACTGTGGAGGATGATGTGGTGCACCATGTGGCATAGATATGATGTTGGAAATTGATTGTTGATTGGGGACATATTGTGATCTTTGTGAGGCGTTGGCTACTCAGACATGCTTGGTGTTGGTGACACCATCATTGACAACATTCTAATTCTTATTCCAATAATGAGACTTATCCCTAGATGACTTATCCTTATCAAGGTTATAGATTTTGATTTTTCCCTTAGCAATGAGGGCCCTCTCAATGATAGTGGCCTTTTCTATGACATCTAAAAGGGTGGTGACACAATGAAGGTTGAGATTATGTGCCATATCAGGATGGGAATTTGTGATGAAAATCATCACCATGTCCTTCTCACTGAGATGGGATTTTAGACGACTAGCCTAGGCATGCCATCTTTTTAGGTAGCTTGCAAAGGTTTCTCCCTCATGTTGTTTTTCTTTCAGAAGATCTAGAGTATTGATGTCCTTCTCCAAGTTGAAGGAGAAGTGTGTAACAATTTTTTCTTACATATCTATGAAAGAAGAGATGGGCCCCTTTAGGATACCGATAAACCAGTCTAGAGCTATCCCTGTTAGACTCCTAGGGAATAACCGCAGGAGATAGTTGTCATTGTGCAGGACTTCTTGGCAATGTGTCTTAAATTCTTGTAGGTGGTTTCTTGGTTCACTCTTTCCTTTGTATTTATCAAACTTAAGCATTTCAAAGTGCTTAGAAGAAGGGACAAGTGAGATGGAGAGATCAAATGGATAGGGACAAATCTCTTCAAATTCAAAATATTTTTTGGATATCCCTACTTGCAAGTCCTTTAAGGTGGCGTGTATTTCTTCCCACTCCTTATTGATAGGTGTTGATGACAAAGGATTGGTTGGATTGGACTGATTATAAGGGGAATATTGCTGATATGATGAGGATAGGGGTGGGATGGTTTGATCATATGATGGTGGAGGTGGATATGAAGGGGTTTGTTGATATTCATTAGGATATGTGGATTGGGGATTGGTATAGGCTTGTTGATATGAAGGCAGGGCTTGATAAGATGAGGGAGAGGTACCCTACTGATATGATGGTTGGGCTTGGTAATATGATGAGGATGCACCCTAATGATATGATGGTTGTTGTTAGGAGTAATACAGATTGGATTGGTAATTATAGGCGGTTTTTTATTGGGAAGCATATGAAGGCTGTTGCGGATTAGACTATTGATAGTAGGGATTTGTGTAAGATGGTTGCTATTGGGATTGTTGAGGATTGTGATAGGAATAATTGGGATTAGGATTAGATGTGTTGGGTTGTACATAGTTAGTGCTTTGTGGGTGGTATAGGTATTGGGCAATAGGGTTTCTTGGAAATTGTTGGAATGATTGATGTGAATGTGTCAGGATTTGTATATGTTGAGGTAGTTATTGGTAGATGGTGGCTACCGATAAGGGGGTCGAGATGGGATTTGGGGTTGCTAAGGGACCTGTAGTTGGTGTAGAGGTAACTAATAGGATGATGTTGGTTGGTGAGAAGAGACATGTGATTGGTGAGGGGGTTGCGACGGAATACCTTGTAGTTGGTGTGGAGGTTTATGTTGATGTTATGACATAATATGTGTGTGATGTGGGGGTTGGAAAGGAATTGAGGTATGTTGTGGAAGCTGAGATGGGGGTTGTTGTGGTGGTTGCTAATGAGGCAGTTGTGATGATGGTGCAAGTGTGCGTTACCCTGAGGCTGATGCAAGGATGGGATATTGTCTTCAGGTGGTTGTTGAGATTTGAATGGAGGTGGCAGTAAGTTTGATGCAAGTGTAGATCCAAGAGGTGGAGGTGATGTAATAAAAGGATTTCCCCTAGTATTCCCCAATAGTTGAATTGGTTGGTTTTGTGGAAGAGGTCATACAGATGTATGGGGGTTGATCTTTGCAGGATGTTTGTGCTTGGTAGGTTGGGAGGACCTTACGGCATGCCAAGACGAAGAGGATTGTTAGGATCGAGGCCTTGAGGGATGTTTGGATCAGGTGCACCCAAAGCCAAAATTGGAACCTAAGGGGGTGGTATAGAGGGTGTTACTTGATAAAGAACAACATTACCAAACGCTTGTTGGTACCAACCCTCTTGTGGTGAACCTTGGGGAACGTATGAATTTCCTGGATCGTTCTGAGAATTTTGAGGATCTTGTAGCATGGGGGTATGGGAAGTGTAATGTTGACATATTTTGATAAGTCGAACCTTGATGGCAGCTTGATACCTGTAGAACCCCAATCCTAGACCTGCACAAACATAGCAAAAAAACACACTATGAGATCCAAATGCAAGTTAGAATTAAGATTCCCGATGAAATTCATCTGCAATGCTCAAAATAGGAAAGAAATGAAGAAAAAAACAAGAAAAGCAATTAAATCCTATTTAAGCATGCAAACTCTTAATCTCATGGGGGAATTGGTGTCAATTTGATGTGGAAATTGGCCCTTTCCCAACTGCTTTGCAAGCTTGATGAAGATTGATCCACTTGATGATGATGAACAATGTACTTCCTTGATAAAATCTAAAATAACCTAGCTATGATAGTGGAAAATGCCATGGGAATGGATGAACTTGATTTGAAGATGATAACTTTGGCTCCAATTCTCCTCCTAAATGAGCATAATGATTTTACATTGATTGTGGCTCCTCCAACAAAATAGAGAAGGCCTCTATTTATAAGAGATAAGGATTGAAGAATGAAAGATATGGAGGATGTGGGACAAAAAATGATCCAATGATAAAGTGCCACTTGTCAACATGCTATTGATGAGAGATGGAGCACATTTTGGAGAATGTGCAAAGTGGGGGGAATTTGAAATTCAAAAGATGGCTTGAAGGATGAGATGAAAGATGATGTTAATGCCACATGGCTCAAGAAAAAGGACTTGTAAGAGACTTCAATGCTTTGTTGGAGAGGACAAGTCCTTTCGGAGGGAGAATTCAAACTTGGAGAATATTCCCACTTTGATGCCTTTTAAATGAAAAGGAGACGCAATAAATCAATCCAAATGATTTCCATGCTAAGTTACAAAAAGCCAGATGATCGGTGGATTGAAGATTGACATTAACTCAATATTTGATTAATTAAGATGGATTATCATTTTGAATTTCTTTGACTGATTTTAGGATTTAAATAAATCCAAATGAGAAAATTATTTTAGACCTCTAATTCAATAAAGCTCTGATTTATTTAATTAAAAGAGGATGATGTTAGATTCAAATCAAATAAAGATTGATTTATTTAATTTAAATGAGACGACCTTAGAGATTAATTAAATAAAATGAATTATTTAATTAAAAGGGAGATGATAAAATAATTAGATAAAATTGATCTATTTAATTAAGAGATGAAATATGATGAATTTAACTTCATATAAATATTATTTGATCAATGGTTAGCAAAGGAGATGATTTAGGGATGAACTGGGTGTTAGTAATCGGTGGATCAAGTGCATGTATATTGTGATGTCTACATTTTTCCCTCTCTTGAAGCAATGTACCTATTATAGTTGGTTCAAAGAATAAACCACAAGATTAAAATTCAAAAATTATTTTATTTTTTCAGAGGCCCCACTGCCTCCCCTAGCAAAACAAATTATGTATATTTGCCCTCTAGAGATCGGGGAGCAGGGAATTTTGATTTGAGGGTTGATCTCATGAAAAAGAGGTTCAAGATCAGTTCAACCCAAATATTTGATGTAGACAAATTTGATGATGTAGGTAGTCATTAGCCATGGGTAGCCTCATGCATACTTTGATATATTACACACACTTGATACTGATTTAGAAATGTTAGTAAGAAGAAATGAGATGATGACAAGAGGATCCAACAAGCCCTGATCTATGAGACTTTATTAGAGATGATGATGATTTTCTTACCAAGGAGTTGGGACTTTAAAAGGGCCATTTACCTTATGTTTGATAATACACATAGGCATGATGCATTGAGGTATAAAGAACCAAGATGGCATTGTACCTATTTAAATGGACTTTGACTCGACAAACAGATAGGAGTATTCTTGTTCACACCTAACATACAAAAACATTGCTAGGACATACCTAATAAAGCAATTATTCGCCAAGTTATATTACAAGAACGTCCAACAAGCACAACAGACAAAAGATAATGATTGTTTCCCATTCCTTTCTCTCTAAATTGTATTGATTAGACATCATTGAGAGGTCATTAGAATGAGTGCAATAATATCAATCAAAAAGAAAATATCAAATACACAAACAAGTAAATTTTCTTCATACCTTCAACCAAAGGGATGTGTTTTGATTAGGATAATAATCCAAAGTGATTTTGCAAAAGATAATGCCCATTGTAGGAAGGATGCATCCTAGGACATGTTAGTGGATGGTGGAAATTTTTTTTGTTTAGGATAATTATCCAAAGTGATTTTCCAAAAGATAATTCCCATTGTAGGAAGGATTCATCCTAAGACATGTTAGTGGATGGTGGCAAGTTGATAGGTTGTTTGAAAGGATATTGATATAAGGTTGAGTGAAATGTTTGTGAATGATCAAGAGTTTTATTTTGATTTTGATTTTTTGTTTGAAGTTTGCTTTTGCTAACTATTGTGGTTGTTTCTGTTTGTATTGCCAAAGGATGAAGGTGATAATCAATTTATTATGGATGGAAGTTTATTGTGGGTGAAAGGGAAATGGGATGAATGGATTTTTTCAAATATTTGGATATTTTTGGAGCTTTGAAATGCTTTTGGTATTTTCAAGATTTTACAAATGTTTTGATTTTCAAAATTTCCAAATGTTTTTGGATTTATTGAGATTTTATAAATGTTTTTGAATTTTGGTTTTTTTGAAAGTTTTATGTGTTTTTGTGTCTTGAGAACTGATCATGGATTAGCCTTGCCTATGTTTAAGCTCATAGAAAACGTAGTTTGGATACCATGTTTTTGATGTTTTTTGACTTTTGAATTTTTGATATGATTTGAATGTTTTTAAATTTTTGATTTTTTTTATGTTTTTGGATTTTCACATGATTTTGATGATTTGAATATGGACATGATATGAGTGATATATTTGTAGATTTTGTTGAAAATCAAGCTAAGGTTGATTGATCAGATAGATGGATTGATGATGATAACAATGTTGAGGATACACAACAATGCAAGGATAGTGTTAAGAAACATAGAAAGGATTGGGAAGGATATCCCAAATGATTATGGATTGATTAGATTTGATTGATCAAGATTTTGAAGCTTGATTTTGGAACAAAATTGTTTTGAATGATTTGATATGACATTGATGTAAAGATTAGATGGAACTGATATTGATTGTTTGGATTGATGTTCAATGAAAA
>VDFB02149260.1:0-19281 GCA_007258455.2 Sequoia sempervirens | reverse complement strand
ATAAAATGCCATCTTCTTCTCATTTTTCGAACACACACAGACGCGCTGACATTTTTATATTTACATAGGCATATTATAGGCATTTACTCACTTGCATTCCTAGACTTTTCCATTACTTAGTATTTATATTTGATCAAGTTTAGACATTGTTGAGGCATAGGCATTGGCAATTGTAGTCATTGGCATAGGCATTTAGATTTTTTAATTAAATCCTTCGAAACTTGCTTTAGTCTTGTCTCTTGTCATAGTTGCTCATACACAAATCTGAGGGCATCTTCATTTACTGCAAGCTAGGAGGTGTAACGAAGGTGAACCATGGAGGATGAAGAGATCTGGTGATATAATTACCTTTTCTTTTCATTGTATTCCTTTGTGCTTCGTTATTTTCAGTGGATTTTGATGTTATTGATCTAATCATGTAAAAATATAATTTTCCATTGATTACACTAATTGTGTAAAGAAGAGGCTGAAACTACTAACCACTTGTTTCTTCATTGTCCATATGTGGTAGCTATCTGGGGCTAGTTTATGAATCTCTGGAATTTAATGTGGGTCTTTCCAAGTTCCATCAAAGAATTTTGTATCTAGTGGAATGCTCCTTCTATGAATCCTTCTATTCAAAGATTATGGGGTTTTAATTTCCATTATATAGCTTGGGGTGTGTGGAAGGAACATAATAATAGGATCTTTAGGGAAAAGGAAACATCGAAAAACATTGTGTATGAGAAGATTTTTAGATTAATTCTGGAAAACTTCAATATCATCCCCCATCAGGCGAATATGATGGAGGATGTGGTTTGTTCAACCTATGATCTAAAGATGGCTAAGGATTGGAACATTAAATTTGTTGTTTCAAAGGCCTCAAAACTAGCTAGTGTGCTAGTGTCTTCCACCTAGGGGCTGGATAAAAGTTAACTTTGACGGGGTGGCTAAGGGTAACTCAAGTTTGGCTGGAAGTGGAGGAGTGATAAGGGACTATAATGGTAATTTTGTTGTGGTTGTGGCCATCTCCTTAGGAATCCAATCTAACCATGTAGCCGAAGCCATTGGGGATTTTTTAGGTTATTGACTTTTCTAGTAGAATGAATGTTAAAAATATTTGGTTAAAGGGTGATTCTAAAAACATGATTGAATGCATCCTAGGAAATTCCCCTCCCTCATGGACTATTAAGTGTTGGATTGAAGATGCTAGGGAACTCTTATCTAAATTTTATAAAGTGAGAGTTTCGCATGCCTTTAGGGAAGCCAATGGATTTGTTGACTTCTTTACCAATGAGGGGCAAAACAAAAAGGGTATAATACATGGCAGAGCCTCAATGAGTTGGGTGTTGATGTTAGGGCCCTAATTGAGTATGATATCACTCATGAAAAAACAACCAAAATTCTTGATAATGAAGGATAATAAGGCCAAGTATAGATTTATCATTACATTTGGTGGGGCCGTGGTTATTAACTCTACTGGTTGTATGAAGGAGAATAAGGCCAAGTATAGAGCTATCATCAAATTTGGTGGGGCTGTGGTTATTAACTCTATAGGTTGTATTATTTGGGATGTTTTGTGGGTGATTTGGCTTGGTTGTGGCTATTTGATTCAGGGAAATAGTTCTACAAGTAATGCTAGCAAGGAAAATATGATAATGGGGGGAAGCATAAAAAGAGTGGAGCCGACTAGTTACAAAATGCATAAGCAAAACCCAAAGGTTTGGAGGTAGTTTGTGCATGGTGGGATTCTCCCATTCATTGAGAAGATCCATGGTCCTGAATCATAAGCCACTAAGTATTTTTTGAAACATTGGAGGAATGGTGAAATTGTTCCCTTTGGGAGGAAGGTCAGTGTGAATGATAACCTTATTGGGGAGGTCATTGGTCTTTTGACTAAGGGAATGAAGTTCTTCTGGGATAGAATTTTTTTTGATGAGGTTTTTATTAGGTTTCCCAAAAAGGATAAGGAAAAGAGAGGGCTGGTTAAAATATCTAGTAGCTACTTTGAAATTGACACTATTAAGGCTTTATGGAGGAAGGTGCTCAGGATTATAATGGAATACATCATGCTAGATGGAAGATTTGCAAGAGTTTATGACTACCATTTTTTCCTCCTTAATCATTTTTTCCATAAGGCAAGGTTTTCCTTCCCTCACTATCTGTATTGATCCTTGAGTAATAGCTTGGAAGACCATAGGAAGAATCCTAGGAAGTACCAGGTCATGCATACTAGACTCATCTAACTTATTTATGAACATTTTAAAAATATGTCAACTTTGTCTAACCCTATCCTGGCTTCGGCCTCTGAAGACTATGATACTAAGAAAAGCATGTCGGAGGAAAAAGATAACCTAGACCCTGATTGGATTGAGGAAGACCCTCCCTTCCCAAAAAAATCAGGTAAGAAAACCCATTTGAGCAAGCCCTTGTTTAAAAAAGATAGCTTTGTGAAAACCCCCGCTGTCTTTGATCAGAAAGAGAGACTTAAGATTAAGGACCCCCCTACTAAAAAAATGGTTTCTTACTATGAGGACTCCCTAGAGGATAAAATTGAAACCCCTAACGCTAGTGAGGATTCCTACACCTCTTACCCTGCTACGGATAGAGAGGAAAAACCCATATTTCTTAGAAACCTTAACCCTGAAGACCACTTCTTTAAGTCTGGCCGGGAGTTTCCTGATGATATTCTTGCCATTGCTAGAAATGGGATTGTTGATTATTTTAGGATTATGAAATGGGTCTTTCACAAGATAAAGGACCTCTGCTTAAAGAATAGGGCTCTTACTAGTAAAGTGGAAGAATTGCAAGCTAAAGTGGCTACCCACAATTCTGCTAAGGTTGTGTGTACCGAGGATAACATGAGGGAGATGGTTGAGTGCCTTCAATGAAATATTGAGCTCATTGACAAGATGAAGAAGGATAATGAGGTTAAGATTAAGTTCCTAGAGGGAGAAATTAGTAAAATCAGGGACACCATTAAAACTATCCTAGAGTAGAATCATAGAATTGCTAATCAGAACACAACTGTTTTGAGCACTATGGTTGAGAAAATGGATAAATTCCCACAGGGATCTTTGGTGGTGGATTTCAATGCAGACAAGGAGAAAAATAGGATTGAAGATGTTGGCATCTCGAAGAGGACTAGAGCTCACCTAAAGAGAAAGTTAGTTTCTATGCCCCAAGAGATTCAGGCTCTCAAATAGAGCACCCATGATATGTGTAACCTTGAAATTGAGATTTCTAATACTTTAAAGTTCTTAGCATAGTTCTGGTTGTGCATTTTTTTTTGTGCTAGCCTTTGTTGGCTTCGAGCTTGTGGCTATGGTTTCTTCTAGTCTTTTATATTTTGTAGTTGTCCTAGTTTTTTGGGTACTGTAATTCTTTATCTTTATTTAACTTGTAAACTTTGTGGTTTCAGGTCCCTATAAAACCCATTTTTTCCTTTATCAAAAACATTCAAATAGATTAGAAGGGGTTACTCCAAGGCACTATGTTAATGTTTAATTTTTCAAGAGAAATATTTTCAAATTATTTAATGAGTGTTTATACATTTGAGGAAGTCGAAAGAACTCAATAAAATATTCTTTAAGAGTGTGTACAAATTTATTTGTCAATAACATTACCACAAAGAAAGTATATACATGTATATATGAATGATAAAAAATTGGTGTTGAGATCACCTTCCATCACACATTAAAAATAATAATTCCATAAAATCCATGAGTAATTAATATGCCAAAATATCAAAATTTAATGGTGTATGTCTAGGATTTTAGAATTCATCATTATCTTGCTCACTTGGCCTTACATTAACTTTATTTTCTACTTGCTATAATTTTTCAAATAGTACATATAGGATTGAGGAAGTAATAGTGACATGTGGGGTTGGGAACAATCATGCTGTGTATTGTTAATAAATAATGTGTTATACCCATAATCAAAATCTATTACCTACATAACCCCATGAGAGAAAATCATGCATGCAAGTAACCAAAATGCATAGATTAAATAGAAAATCCGCAACATAACATAAGATATACCTTGGGAAAAAACTCAAGAGGGAGAATCCTAACCTCCAAAAGCATATGTACCCCTATTAGTCATCAAATAAAAAATACATGCACTTACAAGAGTTTTCATGAATACTTCTGAAGTATCAAACCTCTCCAATGCATCCTTCGTGTGTCCAAGCATGAAGCCACACATCGTATGCCATGCTTCTCATATGCACTCCTTAGAAATACTCAATAATGATATCCCACTCTCCCAGCCAACCTTAACCACTAAACATGCTCTTTCTTTCCTAGATACAAGCTCACACAAATACAACCAAGTGGTAAGATAAAACCATGTGAATACAAAACCACTAACCACTTATTTAATATTGGATACTAATTTTCACTTTATTAAATATTTCCCTAAAATTAAATCATTATCTCATGTCTCTCACACATTAAATAATAATAACCCAATGTTACAATACAATATAAAGTGGTCCCCAAATAATTACCTGGTGTGATTAAACACACCTCCTAGGTGCATCACAACTAAATAATTATTTAATTAAAATATTATAATATAATATTTTATGTAATGATGTACAACACCATATCCCAACATTCTCCCACTTTTTGTATACATTGCATAAGGGATCAATCAATTAAATAAATAATCATAGCCATACATGAAACCACATGAACCTCCAACATGCTATCGTGCTCCAACAAGATAGCTACTATAAAACTAAAGTGGCCACCATCTCAAGCAAGAACTCCTCTCATCCTCTAAGGTGCCACCTAGGGATAAAAAATAAACATGCCAAGGTGAAGATACACCAATCGAAGAACACAAGCATAAAATCCAAGTGATAAAAAGGGCTCCAAACAAGTTTCTATCAAAGGTGAAAAACCCACATCATCAGAAATAGCATCCACAACACATGATAATGCATCCAACCATCCACACCTCCAAGGTATCAACAACATTAGTAAACTCATGCCAATAACATATACAACCTATAAACTACAATCACAAGCTCCCTATATCAAACTTCTCAATGAAGAACATACATATCGAGGAACTCCCACTACATGGGTAATTTCCAAGCATATAAAGTATACCAATCAACACTATATCAAGGTGTGATAAATAATAAATAATGAGGTGCCAATAATAATCACAATGATCTACACATGCAACAACAACAACTACATACTCTCTGAAAACACGTCATCACAATCCTCCCAAGTCATAAGAACATTAACCTCCAAGAAGCAGACATATAATAAAGAGAGAAAACCTATAAACCACAACATGTCCTCATATCAACACCTCAAAGTGCTACGTTATGTCAAGTACGATCTCATAAGAACCCCAAAGAGAAGCCTCAACAACACCAAAAACAATATTCAATCTCTTAGATCAAACAAGCATATCAATTATGTAGAATTCCAACATGGATGTAGGTCTCTCTAATAAATAGTATCAAACTCATTGTATCCATTCCAAAAAAAGGAAATAATCCCATAAAACATCTCCTAAAATCCTCATCAATGAATGATAACATAAACTCAAATGCACAAGGAGATAACCATGCCAACCATTTTTCAAAATGAATCCTTCAAAACTAACTATCCATAGCTCAAAATCTATATCCATGAAATATAAAGAAATATAAAATCATGCTAAAAAATCCCTAAATGAATCTCCCAAAATCAAACATCATGACTCAACTTATTCCTATGAGAAATCAAAGCATGAAACCTAACATGTCAAAAATCGGATGGGAAATACCTATTAGATGATAAACTACTGAGTGGACCAGAAGTGGGGAATGAGAATGCTCCTGTAGGATAACCAAGTCATGATGACTCACTATAAGAACAATCTCCTCCATAGGTCTATCATGAACTCATGTCCACGCTAAGCTTCAAATGCAACACCACGTGCTATCATGAATCTCCAAAGAAAATGACTAATATACTCAATACCAAGAGAACCAACAAGATCAATAACAAAGCACCAACCAAAAAATCAAGAACCTATCATGACATCATGATATAATCATCTCCTCCCAGAGATTATATGCAACAATGCATACATCCTTGTCTCAATAGAAATTGTATCATGACAAAACTCAAAACAGTAATAAGAGTAATCCAAGACACAATACCAAACACACTCTAAACCAAGAATTTGAATCGCAAATCACATATTCAAATAACTGTCACCAATGATGAATCATGTTACTACCAAAAAATCCCACTAAACCATGATACCGAGCTACACATGGAATCGTGAAAACCATCTCCTCCATGAAGATCATCTAGGTCCACACACACAACTAAAATTTCAATCATATCAATTAGAACCAAGGTCTCCAAGCCAATAAGATACATCCGCCATCAAACCATTAGCAACCAATCTTGCACCACCAAGTCATCACTGTCAAAAGCTTCCACTAAAAAGTGTAACCAATGAAATGTACCAAGATATCATGACATTGTGATAAAACCGCATGCTACAAGTCAAACTAACAAATTATACATCAACAATGAAATAATCTCATGGATATAGACAGTCCATAATGTGTCATCCCACTCCAAGAAAATGGGTAGCTAGTCCACACACTCCATAACATTTAGATGCCAAATATTGAAGCATGCAAACTCATCATCACATTAGCAACATGCAAACCAAGATATCAAAGAAGATAATCCTATAGACAACAAGACTCAAACACTAAATCAGCCATAGATCTAATTTTCCAAACATTTTCACAAATGTGTAACCATAATTAAGGAACCATACAAGCATCAAGGAGACAAAAAAAACCTCCTAACAAAAAACCACATCACCAACGAATAACCACTTACATGATCATACCATGCTAAGGCTCAAAAGTACCTAAATATCCATGACACCATAATCATAGCTAACATTATACTTGCATTCAACTATTACCCATACGAGACACCAAGTCTCCACTCATGTCAACCCATGTCCTCAAAACAAGAGACAATATGTGCACCTATCATCATCAAATTCCAACTCTAAAAACCATCTATAAACCTATAATAGGAAGCACCAAACTAATAATTAGTTGTACCATTATAAAAATCATATAAAAACATGTGGTCCCTCAAGGTTTTTCCTCTTGAATTGTTTGGATTCTCATTCAATCACACCCTGACTCTCAAGCTCCTATAAGTGATCAAACATGTACAAACCATTTTTGCACCACAAACTAAAAATACATCTAATCCACTATGTAGTGCATTGTATATTCTCTCCAGCACCTATTTGAAATCAAAAAAATGATTTTGTATAAAAAAAGTTGACCAAAATCTTGAAATTGAAAATATTTGACTTCCGGTCACCAAAAATTTATCAAAATATAAAAATCATAGAACCAAACTTGTACCACTATGTAGTGCTTAGAACCACCTTTCTAATGAGTATAAGAAGTCAAAAATATGACATCTTGAGTTAAATTTATCCTTGCTTGAAAAAGTTTCCCAATTTTTCCTATAGAGGTGGCTAGTAGGTGGTCAGTCGGTGGCCCCCAAGTGGCTTGCTGATGGCGGGCATGCCTTGACCGGTGCACTAGTAGTGATATGGTGGTAGAATCCAAAATCTATTAAATATGATTTAATTTTTTATTTTAAAAACTTTAGAGCTCAGTAGATTTCTAATGACATTAAATTTTATCTCATAATTTTTTGGGGAGGTTTAATATTTTTGCTAGCCCTGTAGGGCTAGGGAAGGGTTCCCACATGATTGGGGGCCTATGGTCATCCGACCTATCAACATGGTTGACAATGTTGTCAGTGAGGTGGAGATCCAAACTTTTAGTTTTTTTTTTTTAATTTCAAATGATTTTAAATAGAATTTTAAATGCATGTTTTTTCAATATATTTTTATTTTTCTATAGATGGAAAAATGGATGGTCGTATGGTCACATGGGCAATTTTTTTTTCAATTTTTTGAAGTGGCAAAAATAGGAAAAAAATTATGTCATTTTTCATCTCTCGGCCATCTTGGATCCAATGTTGAGGTCCATTTTGTCTCAAGAGGTCATCCATGAATTTTTCTCTACAAAACTCTCATAGGAAAGCATAATCCAAGAAACCCTTCTGAGCCAAATTTTTCAAGCCTCAGATCTACAATAAACCCAGCAAATCTTTACAACCCAAAAGCCCAAATCTTCAAACAACACCTAAAACATGTGTTCCACATCTTGTAATTTCTCAAATCTAACCTAGATAGAAATTGATTCAACTTTGCATTAAATCTAATCAAATAAAAGTTATAACAAAACTTTGGAGCTCACACCTCTCACAACCATTATAGCTTTGATGCCACTTGTTAGGAAATAATGAATTATACTCATAATCAAAATCCATTACCTACATAACCCCATGAGAGAAAAGAATGCATGGAAGTAACCATAATTCATAGATCAAATAAACAATCCACAAGATAACACGAGATATACCTTAGGAAAACCCTCAAGAGGGAAAAACCCATCCTCCCAAAGCATCCATACTCCATCTATTACTCAATAAATAAATAATACATGAGCTTACAAGAGTTTCCATGAATACTTTTGAAGCATCAAGCCTCTCCAATGCATCCTCCATGTGTCCAATCATGAATCCACATATCCCAAACTTTGCTTCACATATGCACTCCTTAGAAAGAAACAATAATGATATCCCACTCACCCAACCAACCTTAACAACTAAACATGTGCTTGCTTTTATAGATACAAGCTAACACAAATATAACCAAATGGTAGGATAAAATAATGTACCTCAAAACCATATGAATACAAAACCACTAACCCCTTATTTAATGTTGAGTACTAAGTTTACACTTTATTAAAGATTTCTCCAATATTAAATTATTATGTCATGTCTCTCACACATTAAATAATTTATTAACCCTGTAGATGCACAAAAAATGTCCTCATAATCATTTTTATCCATTGCATATTTCATTTGATCATATGCATAATCATATCTCTATATTCATAAAACTAGTAAAATATTGCATATTTCATTTAAATATATTTGCATAATCATTAAAATATCCCTTTCATTAACCCATTTAAACCAATTTCATTAAAACATATACATAATCATTTATTCACCTTCATAAGCTTCATTTACACAATTAATTTCTTTAACTCTATTTACATAACCATTAAAATATTCATATCTACTAATATCATTCATGTATTTATGAATATTCATAAAATCCCACATAACCATTTATTCCACATTCTTCTTGAAATCCGGATCTTCCCCATGAGGACATCTATAAAATCCCTCTTCCTTCTCACCAAAAGGCACACACAACTTGATTTCATAATTCTCAAATCCATTCTACATAGCCTCTTGTTCTTTTGTTGCAAAAATTTGAGAGTAAAGACAAGATCTTGTAGACTAGATAACAATGGAGTTATCTTTCCTTTTGAATACATTTTCTTTGATTTCTTAAAATTAGTATTTCATTTCTACATTTTTTCTTCATTTTGGAAAATCTCTATTAGGAGGATGTTGAATGCATGATTCTCATTTGTGAATTCAATTAGTTTTCATTTTTCAGCATCATACAAATGGTGAACCTAACATGAATATTTTGCATGCCATAACATTTTGTATTAACTATTGTGGATTTTGTCTTCTTGATTTTTTTTTTAATCTAATAAGCTTTTCATCGAATACATATAATATATTGTTGGTGTTTTCTTTTGGTCTATAATTTGACTTGATTGGGTTTTTGGTGTGAATTTCCTAGCAAAAGATTTGGCATGCGATTTACATTTGATTGGGTATATGATTTGCATTAAGGTGCAGGTTCATCACTAAGGACATGAATTTCCAAGAGGGCTCATGAAGTATTTCTCATAGCCCACACATAGTGGGGGAGGCCATAAGCTTTGGTAGGCCATGCCACACTTAGACCTGTGCCAATTTTCTAGTTCGCGTCAATTATATCATCATAACAATGATATTTTTGTCCACAATTTATGATTGTTCAGGTGAAATTTTTTATTTTATAAAAAAGTGCTTAATACCTTGTCATGGTCGTAACCATTTGTATCCTCTTACGCATCTGCCATTGGTATCCTCATGCATTTTTGGTATAATTTATTGTTGAATACATCTGGTCCATTGTCATGATAATAAATCTCACCTTGTTGTTTTTCAAATACCCATACACTTTTTAATTTTTAGTTGAATAAAGAAATCAAAGCTCACAATTTCTAACAGACTTCCAAAGTTATAATGGCTTAATTTTAGCAAAGATTTTTTGGCAACGTTGCATGGTAACAATAAATGCCTCTATTTTGAAAAGATTTTAGATGTTGAATTTAACATTCTTATCCATCAACCACTAAATCCTAATATAAATACCAGGCAAAGTCCTTATTGAAATTAGATATTAATAGGGGATGCATCTCAAAAAATGGATTAGCTCTTGTAGTCACCCTCAACCTATCCATGTAAAGCTTTCCTAAGGGATTTCTCAAGAGCCCTTGAACCAAATTTTGAATGTCCAAGACACCCAATTGCCATGTGAGATTTCTCTCACTATCCTGAAACAGTTTTTAGATTTCTTGTTTGATTAACCCAATACTTTAGAAGGTATCTTTGTTGAAGGTGCATTCAAAGCTTCCATACTGTCCCATAGATATCCATGCTCTAGATCATAACCTTAAAGACGTATAGTCACCTTCCAATTTTTTTATCCACTTAGCGTTTAAATTTCCACTTTCCAAGCTGAGGTCTAGTGAGAGAAATTTCACTTAAGCCGACTACTTTCTATTCTAGGGTGATTGCCTAGTATTTATTTACATTTTCTAGCTTCACTATCCTCTATGACCAACTGCTTCCTCTTCATTCTTGCATGAGCCAAAGTTAGTTACGGCATGGAATATCAAGTGCAGTTCTCTAATAGCATCACCTACAACTGCAATCAATCTCAGAGTCCCTTCTCTTTATGCAGTTTTAGTTTATAATTAGATTTTTCAAATTTTTAACTTTTTAAATTAGATTTTTAGTTTTGTTTTTTTTTTAATTAGAGTTTTCATTTTTAATTTTCAAATTATAGTTATAGTTTTTAACTTTTAAAATTAGATTTTTAGTTTTTAACCCTAGAATTAGATTTAGATCTTAATTTTTAAATTTAACTTTTAGCTTTTAATTTAGATCTAATTCCTAATTTAGATTTAGCTTATTAATTTTGATTTTTAAATTTAGATTTAATTTAGAATGTAGATTTAATTTCATTTAGAATTGATTTAGTCTAGATTTAACTTAATTTAGTTTAGATTAAATTCTAATTTAGATTTAATTTAACTTAATTTAGATTAACATTAATTTACATTAATTTTTAATCTAGATTAGTTTCTAATTTTAGATTAGTTTTTAATTTAGACTAACTTTTAATTTAGATTAATTTTTAATTTTAGATTAATTTTTAAAATTTAGATTAATTTCTAATTTCTAATTAGTTTTTAATTTAGATTAGTTTTTAATTTAGATTAATGTCTTTTTCCTTCATAGTTTAATTATTGATTATGTGGCTAATCTTGGTATTTTGTGCAGGTTCGCATGTCAGAGACTTGAAAGGTGTAAACATATACACACATTTGTCGAGGATTGGAAATTAAAAAAACTACTAATGACATTTGGTGTAGGACACTTCTTGAAGACTTGATTTTTTAAAACCAATAGTCTTTTAGTAAAGTAAACATTTCAATTGGTTCTTAGAAAGAACCTTATTTTTCGTGTTTGGTGTGCTTGCACATTTTGTGTTACCTGAGCTAGTGTGTATGTATCCTCTCACCTTGCGCACTTGTGCAATCCTAGGTGATAAGAAATACACATTGATCTCCTTTTTTTCAAGGAGAGGCTTCCCTAGGGATTTCATCACCTCAGGGTTTGACATTGAGCACATTTTCTAGTGGGCTATATCAAAGGGGGGAGAATGAAAGTTGTACCCCAAGGGGTGGCTAGCGTCGTTCGAAGCCAAGCTATGATACCCTCAGTCCACCAAGACTTATTGGTGATGAGAGTGGGAGTGGACCTCCTAGTTCTCAAGTTATTACAAACAGGCTCTATGTTCGTGTATTCCCTTACTAGACACCTCTTGTTTTAGAAGCCAAAGTCCTTCTATTTACTGGCACAGGAGGTCAAACCTCTGAAGTCGTCCCACACTTTTGTGACTCAAAGTAGAGATAGAAAATTCCTCTTTGGGGAATTCATAGTTTTGTGTACCTAAGAAGTGAGTGCCATGGAGGGGAGCCAGTGTCACCATAATCCTAAGCTATCCACTCTGAATAAGCACAGCTAGAGAAATCCAAGTGGGAACCTAGCAAATATTATCTTTGCTAGCCTAGGATTTGTGCTTGTATTGCAAAAATCAAACAACATTCACAACCAAAAACAAGCTTAGAAACATTCTATCTATTGTGTCTTGCATGTGTGTTTAAAACGAACCTTAAACAAACACCACACCTAAAATTTATGACATTCAAACCTTGACACAAACTAGGCCAACATACCCAAAGGAAGCTTGAAATTTAAATCTATTTAGACAAAGGACTTGTTTACTCCATTTTTTCCATCATTCATTCATCCATCACTTCATCTTTTTTCATTAGACATTTCCCATAGGTCAAAACTTTAGGTCATCCTTTTAGCTTGCATAAACCTCTTGATTAGGAATCCCATCAAACTTAGACTAGACTATAGCCTATAGCTTCAAATTTGTATTCTCTTGCCCTTATCTTTCAAACAGCAATCATCCTAGTCCTTCATCATTTAGGTTGGTTCCTCAACTCATCAGTCTAGTTTGAGACCACCTTATCAACACATCTTATCAATCTTTATTTTACCCAAGATCATTGATAATAAAATTAGTTTGTATACCTATCTTAGTTTGATTAGCAACCATATCTTAGATTTTATAGAGGTTTTACCCTTCATACTAGGTCATACTATTCCATCCCTTCATTCCACACTTTGCATAACTTAGTCATAGACTATCATCACCTTGATTCTTAATCTAGGCATTGTTATTAGGCATTCCTATATATTAAAAAATCCAAAAAAATAGTTGTATTGCATTTAGGCATACCTTATTACAAAAAAACCAAAAACATAGTCTTAGTCTCATATCATTCGCCCTCTCTTTGAAAGTCATTTCATGTTTGAAACTAGGTCACAAAGATTTAGATGAAAAGACATGGCTTCCCCATTGAACAATGAATTTCTTAACCTATTTGCAAACTTCTCACATGGGACACCTAGACCCTACAAATCCCTATTGGAGAAATTTGTTACTAGAGACCAAAATGGAAACATTAGCATAGAAGAACTAGAGGTTGCTACCGAAGATCCTATCATGTTTGCCTCTTTTTTGGATGAATTCTTGGCACAAGACCCTCAATGTCACCTAGCTAGACTATTGATAGAAGGTGCCACATTACTTCTCAATTTTGATGTCTATACATTACAAGCATCATCCACATCCATCAACCAAGCTCAAAGAAACAATACAACTGTCTCTAGTAGCTATATACCACAGGTTAATGCATCTATACCATTAGGAGGAGGCACACAAGACACAAAAATAATTCAAACCTCCTTTGGAACACAAGGAATTATACAAGGCACAACACATGGGATGATCTTTAACACAACACAACCAATGACACGGTCCCTAACATAGTCCATGCCACAATCCCTTGGTTTTACACCTAATCCATTTAATACAAACACCATATCTTCAAATCCATTTGGAGCATCAAGTGCCACGAACCCCACATTATCGAATTCATTTGGAATATCTAGGGCCTTGAACACCATGTTATCAAATCTTTTGGGCACAAATAAAAGGACTAGAGTTCATATTCATGCAACTAACATAAACACCAATGTGTCACAAAGGCCTAACACAAGTGTTCCTCAAACAAATCCTCAAGGATGTTTCCAATTCAACACTCAACATTCACAAAGTCCAAATACTTCTAATATTTTTCATATGCAATCCAATACTTACATCTCGAGTAAAAATTTCACCTGACACATTCCAACTCATACTACACACATCCCTCAAATCCAAGTTCCTACCCGAACTTACATCCCAACCATTACTCATACCATCCTGACTTCGAACAACACTAACATTCCACTGGGTATGTCTAGGATCATCATGGAAAAAATAGGCCCTTAAGTGGCAAAAATTTAGAAAAATCAGAGTTAGGAAACTTGACGTAAAAAATTGATTAAGTTATCTATATTATTTCAAAAATATGTAAGAATAGAATCTATAGAAAATTGAATGTAGTTTCTAAACTACTAGGTTTATTTTTATTTTTTTAAATCTTTTTGGTGAAAATTTGAAATTTCAATGTAGTGGTACTTAAATTTCAGGGAAAAAATAAGAAGTAGGTGTCTACTTGACCACCCTAACCACAATAAAATGATAATATTTTTATAATATTTTAGACATAAGTAGATGAATCATGTCCTAATGTGATGCATATTTTTTGTAATTTTTTTCCAAGTAAATAATTAATTATGATTTTTTTATTACAAATTTTAAAAATAATAAAAAACTTGTATGTCTGACTACCTTAACTAAGTCAAAACTTCATGATTTTTTTTTTTTTTCATCCTATAGCATGCGAAGCATAGAATGTGACACATGTTTTGGAATCAAAAAATGTGATACCATTTGAAAGCTATAGATGTTTTTCAATTAGCCTATCAATCAGGACTTTAGTCCTAATTCAAATAAAAAATGAATAATAATTATTTATTAAATTCAAAGTAAAGCATAATTTATATCTATGGAAAACTAAGAATCTCCTTTAAAAACCCTTTCCGTTTCATCAATTTTGGGTAAAAGAAAAGTTGTCAGCCACATACCCTGCACATACCCATCATATCGCCACTTTTTGGCCGATGATGATCATGCACATACGCCACCCCTTCAACACATTGGATTGCAAAGCATAAATTCTAGGCCTTACCAAAATATAGTCATGAACACCATAGATACAACACTCACACCATATGATGTCCTATCCAATAAAATGTTGGCCAAGTTGCAAAAGAAAATGGAAACCATGACATTGTGAAATAAGAAAACTTACTCTATCCAAGAGTTATGTCCTTACCTATTTGATAGGACATTATACATGCCTCATCTTCCTCAAAATTATGTCATGCCAACTTTACCTAAATATAAAGGAAGAGAAAACTCCATTGTGCATGTGAGGGAATCTCATATGACCTTGATTTACATCTCTTTAGAATAAACATATTTAATGAGACTATTTTCTAAGAGTCTCATAGGACATGCTTTAGAATGGTTCTCCCACCTACCGGTAGGCATACGATCATGGGATCAATTGGTTGACAATTTTATCACTCACTTTGCATTCAATATAAAAAATGACATCATAATTGCTACCCTGTGTCAAAATAAACAAGAAGAGGGTGAAGCTTTCATAACATTCTTCCAGAGATGGAGAAGTTTAGCTAGTTGTTGTTCTGTTGAAATTCCTAAAAAATAAAAAATTATCATGTTTGTACAAAACCTGAACACAAACTTAAAATATGCATTGGAGGTTCATTATTGTTCCACATTTTCCGATCTTGTTGAAAAAGGGTCCATCCTTGAGAAAAACCTTATCACTAAAAGGGAAATTAAAACTTATACCAAAACATAAAATGCCCAAGGAACATCAAATGATGAAAACAATTTTTGGTCCTGTAACAAGAATGTAATAAATGATGGAATCATAGATGTGAAAGTTGTGAACAAAAAAGGTCCCACATTGACTCTCAAATCACCCAACATGAATAATAACACACCAAATGTTTCCACCCAAGCAACTAATGTGATATAAAATAATCAATAGAAGGGACCTCCAAGACAACCAAGGTAATACACACAAAGGCAATACACTCCTTTACCAGAGCCAATTGATTTTTTCCTAAAGAAGCTAGTATAATCAAATGTCATACAAATCTTAGATCCCAAACCATACGACCCAGGACAATTCAAACCCTCTTTGTGGGATGAAAATTCCTTTTTTGATTACCACCACATCAAAGGGCATAAGACCTCATCATGCTATCAATTGAAGAACATGATTCAAGACCTAATTGAAAATGGTACCATAGAGGTCGAGGGACAACAACAAATTTCCAATAAATACCATATGATTTTCAAGAATTCATTGCAAGACCATTGAAAACCCTCCAATTTAGTTCAAAATACAGACATCCATGCCAAGTATACCAATTCCTTTTTGGACTATACAATTATTAACCACCCTTGAGTTGTTGATGATCATGTTAATACAATCACCATTAAGAAACAACTTGAATGTGTCATAACTACCTACATAGCTAAGGTTGCCATATCTTGTCCTCCTCCAAAGCAACTACAATCTAAAGTCTAATAAAATCTTGTTGACCAATTGAGCAAGACACCTGCATAGATTTCCATCCTTGAGCTTCTGTGCATATCACCTAAACAAAAATCTATCCTCGATAAGGCTCTAAAAGAAACCTTTGTCCCTACCAACCTAGACGTCAACTAATTTGAAGCCATGGTTGGATATTTGGCCAGCTCCCACAATGTCTCTTTTTCTAAAAAATATTACTCTACATCCAAGGCGAACCATAATGACCAATTGTACCTTGAGGTCTTCATCAACAAACACAAGGTCAGACAAGTCCTAGTAGATGGTGGAGTCGGATTGAACATTTGACTTTAAAACTGGTGAAGGCATTCATACTCTTTGAAGCATGTGTGGATACAACTAAAAACATTTTCTTCAAAGCCTATGATGACAAATAATGTTCTTCCAAGGGAATTCTCACACTACCTATCAAGGTTGGACCTACAGTACTAGATACCACATTCCAAGTCCTGAATCTTGAACTACCATACAACCTAATCCTCAATTCACCATGGATCCATGCCATGAAATCCATTCCATCCACATACCATAAATATCTAAATTTTTCTCATGAAGGCACTAAAATTACATTCATAGGAGCTCCTAACCCCTTTCAATATTGCAGTAATCTAGGAGGGACTACTCAATTCCAAGTTCCTGTCAACCAAGAGGCCTCATCATCTCGCTATATTGATCCATCTTCATTGACCAAATAATCCACTTCATTTACCCCGCCATGAAACCCCAAGTTCCAATTTTATGATATGGGATGTGGCGAATACCATATGGATAATTTACCCGCGAATGACAATGCTAATGCTATTGAGAAAGATTAGAATTCTAGTGTTGATGTCAATATATCTGCATAAGGAACACAAAAATATGGTCATGCTTGGATTGAAACCTTTTGGGACCTTGATGATACATTGTCCTTTGCCATATTTTCTTCCACTCAAGCTTTTCATATCTATGATAACACCTAGTTTGACCAGGACATCTACGATAACCCACTCTTTGATCATGACAATGATAAGGATATCCAATCATCATCCTTCCATCCCACCTACCCTAGGGTAGGATATGAATCTCCTATTTTTTCCTATACTAAGCCAATTTTCCAAGTCATTAAGGATGTACAAGATTCCTTTAATGTTAGTGGTACGAAAAATGATAGTCCCAAATATTCCATTGATGGCATCACCACTCCCATTCATTCACTAAACATTAAGGGCACTTCACCTATTTCATCCATTTCACTCACATCCATTTGCATCATACACATGGATCAAAAATTCATAGCTCAAGAAAAGAATAAATGAAAAGCTCTTGTGAATGAGATATCTTTAAAAGGAGATCAAAAATCAAAAGATATAATGCAAAGAAAAGAAGATCAAGACAAGTCCTCTAGCCAAAATAAAAAGCTATTGGACAAATAAAAAATAAAGTAATATCAAGAAATTCCCTTAGCCAAAATAAAAATCTATTAGACAAAACAAAAAATGAAGATAAAGACAAGTCCCCTAGCTAAAATAAAAAGCTATCAGAAAAATCAAAAATAAAAAGTCAAAAGTGAAAGCAAGCAAAAGTTGATCTCCAAGTATGTTGCTCCATCAAAAATCATTGGGGTCATTTATCAAGGAAAAAATTCAAACAAAGTGCTTGTTGATCCGAAGTCTCCATCCACGTCACTCTCACTCATACCATATATTCCATTCCACCCATCCATATTCACATATCCATCATATCCCTCCATTGGTGATGTTTTTCAATGGATCTTTTATGAAAACCCCTTTACGTACTCTAGCACATTGGTCACCCAAGCTCCTCTTCATTTGAAGCCTGATATCCCACATAGTGTGCACATTAGGGATCCTACCATAGCCTCTTTCACCTACCACACTTATCATCCTTCATACTTTCCACTCGCACTCCTCATCCCAATCGAGTTCTTTCATCCAACACAGTCATCCACAAAGAATTGAGGCATCATCAAGGCAATCTATGGATCTGGAATTTATCAATTCTATACCTAGCTTTAGAGAGCTAGGAAAAAGTCCTAAAAAAATTCCAAAAAAAAGATAAAAATTCTTGAAAAAATAGAAAAAGAATGAGAAAAAGTCCTACAAAAATACAAAAAAATGAGAAAATTTCCTAAAAAAATACAAAAAAATGAGAAAAAGCCTTGAACAAATACAAAAAAATGAGAAAAAGTCTTGAAAAATACAAAAAATGATAAAATGTCCAGAAAAAATACAAAAAAATGAGAAAAGGTCCTAAAAAAATACAAAAAAATTCAAAAAAAGTCTTGAAAAGAATAGAAAAAAAATGTAAAGTGAAAAATTTTGTCCAATAGTGATAACCATTTTATGGCGCTTTAGATAAGTACCCTGGTGAAAACCTACCAAACAGTTGCCATGTCTAGTTAGTCTTTGCTTCGTCATCTACTATCACTCTATCTAGTCTTCCACCCTGATTTCTAGTAATACCTTCCATCATCTCCCATTTGAAATCCATCATCAGGTCTTTCCATCTTTACCATGACTTCCAAATGGTTGATGTCTAGCATCCTTCCTCCAACACTCTTTCCATCCATAATAAGCCCCTATCCCATCCCATCCCTACTTATTAGTCTTATACCCAACTGGGGCAATATCATTGACCTACGTCTTCACTTGATTCTACACTTTGGAAGTCACTACATTTGAAAAAGACAAAAAGATCACATATTCCCCAAAATCCAAAAAAAAACATAAAACTTCAAAATCCAAAAAATCAAAACATTTCAAAAAAGACAAAAAAATCAA
>VDFB02149259.1:0-18287 GCA_007258455.2 Sequoia sempervirens | reverse complement strand
CATAACTGATCCATGGAGCACTCAAACTGAACTGAAAATCCCTCAAAAAATGGGTTCAAGCATGCGAAAACCACCTCGTTTTTATCAACTCTCCCATGATGAATGGAACTCTGAAAGGCATGCAAAATCCTCAACTCCACATGCATGTGAGTGAAAAAAATTTATATATTTTCCCCTTTTTACAATAGTTGATTTGAAAAATTATTGAAAAGTAATAACCTTCAAATACAACTTTACAATATAGAATAAGGGTAAAATAATTAAAAAAAAAAATTGCAAAAAATAAATTTCCCCTTATGACTCCCCATTATAGCACTCCAAGCTCTCACTTTGCTAATCATAAGTCAAGAAGACTCAAATTCTTCTCACATGCTTTCAGCCTCCTCATGCAATATATGCATATCATGTAATATATGATGAAATATATATTTTTCAAATGTTATTTCGGGCTCTTCATGCAACACATAGTTATATTCCTTAGTAATATCATGGATTTGTAAGAATAAAATAAGGCATATAATTTGTAGGGTATATGAAGACTTCATAGGTTCATGGCATTGATTTTCTTCAAAAATTATAAAAATCCAAGGCACAAAAGATGTTGAGATATGTAATAGTATTCAAAAGGCATAAATAATACCATAAGGTATTAGTAAGGCATCAAAAGTTTAAAATAAAGTGACAAAGATACTTGTGAAAGTATCGGCCAAAAGTTAGGGAAAAAGAAAACCCTAAACCAAAGCATTTGATGGCCAAAGCACATTCACACTTCACTCAACATTTTTCCACTTCCGCTTTACTCTGTCTCTTGTGCTGCCACTGGTGCCGGGGTCTAGATTTGATGGATGCTCTAGAGATTTTCTGCAAGATCTATATGCCCCCCAACTACTGGTAAGTCATTTTCTTGCTAGAAATGCTGATATTTAACTCCATTTTGAATGTATTCTCAGGCTTTATAGCCACGGCCATGGCATGCCTTCTTATATATTTTCTTGATTTCTTCCTGTGGAAACTTTTTGTTGTTCCTGGCCACCATTAAAGACCTTGGTTTGAGCCTTTTTTTTAGGACAATACAGGGAAAACCCCGCGGCCCTCTACAAAAGAAATGCTCTATTCGAGCTCAGGCAACTGTAAAATGATGGAATATTTGATCGTATTTTTCTAAAAAAATTCCAAGCTCCATTATGTCAAGGGTTTTAATATTTTCTCCAGGCCGTGGCTAAATTTTTGCATTCTTTGGAAAAAATAATGTAAACAAAATCTTGATCTTTGTACTCGGCCCTTCTTGGAAATCTTTATGATTTTACTTCTGCTGCTATGATGCAAGATCATAATATGGATGATTTCTTAGAAACAAGAACAATCTCTGTAAAAAAAAATGCATTCCTTCATGAACCCTAGCCTTTTCACTTCTTGTATTCATTTTCCTATGTATTTCTCTCCTTGATAAGCTCGACTGAAGCTCACTTAAAGCAGATAATGAACATCTTCCTTTATGTGGGAGGAATAAAAGAAACATTGTATGCTTTCCAGTACAGGCCGTCATTGCATAATTTTTGGGTATTTTCTTTGTGAGTTGGAGGGCTTGTCTTTATGATACCTTAAGTTTCTCATGCCTATCTTGTTCTCTGTATAGAGACACCTCTTTGTAGACTTTGCAATCTTTGTACTAATCCTTGCATTTGCTATAGAAAGCTCCTTGATGACTGAAAACTTAAAAAAAAATAACAAGGGTACCACAGTGAATAGATTGTATCAAAATTAAAGACTAACATTACACTGTGAGGCACTGTGCAGTCACGAAGACTCCTTTCAAGGTCACTATATAGTTGTTAGCCACCATTCAAATAGGCTATTGCCTTACATATTTTACTGTCACTGTGAGCATACTCATGACATATCCTAATTTATAATTCAACTCATTGGATACAAGCATAACACTGATCTCTTTGTCATTTATTGATTCTTGTCATTGCTTAATTGATTGCTCTATTTATGCTTGACTGTTCACTATCTTGCTTTGAAACTAGAGTATACATCATGCACTATAAACATTGTCTATCTCTCTTTGGCACCTTTAAATTTGTCCCTGCATTATTTGTTGATCTTTCATGCATAAAATGGCACTGTCCCTTCCATTTCTTAATCATTCCTTCTTTAATGACTGCAATCCATTATGCTCGGTGAGCTTATACTGGATTCAATATGTATCTTCAGTTACTTTCAAGACATAATGGTTGTCATCAATGCATTTGTTGTCCTATGTATTTTTAGAATTCAAAACATGACTGCCCATTGATGATTATGGGCATTGTACCTTCATAGTTGTTGGGCTCAACCCTTATGGGAGCCACATTTTTTCCCACAACTATAATGTTGAATCATGATGAAATATGTACCTGTTCCTGCACACTTAAACAAAAATGTTAGTAAAATAAATGAAGCTGAAAGCTTCATTGAGTTCTATTCCTTTTGATCATATCAATTTGATTGCTTAATCATTTGATATATGCCTGAAAAGATGTAGACTATATTCCTGTTGGCAATGTAGGCATAGCATAGGATATGATTTGTCATTGCTTAAAGACCATCTCTAATACCACTTTTCATCATACTTGCATATGCTTTTGGAGCCTAGAGTTGGATCAATTCAAAAGCACAACACAACAACTAAAGACTTTAACATGAAGATGATTCATCATTCCAAGCAATGACGAATCACCTTCTATCTTATGCTCATGTTATTTTATGTTGTATAGTTTACATTCTTTTCTTGTATCCATCATTTGATTATAAAAATCAAATTAGCTACTCCTGCAACTTGTGCGGGACTTCAATCTTTCCAATATGAATAAAAACAACATTCTTTTATGCAAATTTATGAGTTCTTCTATTACAAACATTTGCATAATCAAATTTTGGAATTCAATGAATACTTTTAGCAGAAATTTTGCACCTTTCTATGATGAATGCAATCCACCTATTTTCAGTTGTAGCTAAAAATAGGTAAATAATTATGACCTTTATGGAGTGTTTTCCCTACCAAACATCATAGGCCAGCTGTTGCTGTATATCCATTGAAATGGAGCTTGTCTCTCAGACTTTAGAATTCTAAAACCTTGTAACTCAGCTTCAAACCACACCAACTAAAAGAAACTATTGCAACTCTATTTAAGACAGATTTTGGAAACCAATGTGCAATAACTGCACCTTATTGAAAGCAAAACAAAACTGAAATGAAACGTTCCATGGGGCACTTATTGAAAGCATAATTGAAACTCTACCCTACCCTACACTAACTAATAGTGTTAGTGCTTAGACATGACCATTCACTAGTTGTGAGAAATAGCTACCCTTTCTTAACAACAAAGGATGCTTCAAATCCTTAAGATTAATCAAAAAGAAGTATGGACATTTGATTAACTGTTGCTCCTTAGTGTCTAAAACTATTTTCAGCGTAATTGTGATCATCATAAAAAGCATACCTTCCTTATCTGATTGATCATTAAAGATGATAGTCTGAGGCATATGGATAAGATTAACCTGTTGTTGCCCTACAGTTGCAATCACATGCCTTGTCAGAATTATGACTTGTTGTAATTTTGTAGACCCCTCCTTAGACAAATATCTGATCGGACACCCTTTAGAGAGCATAAAACTTGGCCTCTTATTGTTGTGTTCATGCTTATATACTGTTGTCTCCTCATCCAAAGATGATGTTTCATCTTCTATCTCAATTTCAATTTGGTCTGAAGGAGTCGGTTCACATGAACGAAATGAAGGAATGCTTGCTCCTTTGGCTTGAACAGGCTAATTGCATACTACTGGCTCATATGATCGTAGCTTATCATCTATGTTAGAACAAAAGACCTCTATTATGCCTGAAAACACATTTTCATCTAACTCATACCTTTGCATTAAGTCCATATGAGTTTTATCATTTAGTTGCTCCATACCAGACATAGATGCTACTGTGCATGTGATATCCTCATTTTCATCAACAAATTGAGGGAGTTCATCAAATAAATCAGAAAAATTATGAGATTCACTTTCAATTTTCTCTACATGAACATGTTCAATTTGCTCTCGTTTGTCATCTAAGCTTGAAACAAAGGATTCAAGGTCATTCCAAAACATGGCCTCTTCATAATCTTCGTTACTTTGTGGCATAAGAGGGCTTACCTTAGATTTAAGATGATCCTTTTGAAACACAAGTTTTGATATGCTTACTTGTTCAATTTGGGAAACATCATGCAGATTATTTTCATTAACCTCCAAAATAAAAATGTCCTTCTGCTGTATCAAATGGATTGAGGTTTCAATCTCATCTCGAACCAACAGTACATCATGTTCTGCAATATCCTCTGAGTGTTTCAAATTAACTAGTAAGTCAGGCTCTTGTGTGCTCTTTTCAGCTTGCTCAATAAAACTAGGTAATTGATCACACAAATAAACTAATTGTTTTTCCTCATATGGTGCCTTCTCAAATGAAGCTTGGGCATCCTGTAAGTGAAGATTTTGGACTGGTAATTCCTGTACTCTATTTTCATCCATGTTATAAATAGCATTATAATTTTTTTCAATTGAGTCAAAATCCAAGGGGTTCAGCAGTAAGTTTGAACCAATATCCTCTTCATATGTAATATGGTAATTTTGAGCTGGGGACACAGTACAAGCACCAACAACTTCCTGAACTTCCTGCTCCTTTTGTTCATTCTTTTGTTGCTCTAATCAGTAAACTTCCAAAGCTAAACACAATGGGTTTACGTTTCTGACCTTCTCCATGAGGAGTAAAGTGTCCTTATCAATGGGCTGCTCTATAACTACACTAGGCTGTACTAGATTAATTTCCTCTACTTGTGAAGGATGAATGGTTTTAAAATTTGGGATTTCATACCTTGGAAATTATTCCTCTTGAAACTGATCTGAAATGCAAGAAGCTATTTGGATATCATGGTTTTGAGCAAGCAAAGAATTGATCTGCTCCTCCTATACAACTAACTCCCTTCTGAGCTTTTCTTCAAACTGTCTCCTCTACGTCAATAATTCTTGCTCATAGAGATAGGCCTGACAGGCCATCTCTACTTGTTGTTGATCGTACTCCTGCTGCCTCCTGATCTCTTCTATCTACTTTGTGAATTCTAACAATATGTCCTTCAAGCTATTCATGTTATTCTTCATATCATCAACTTCTTGGAGCTGATTTTGGACATATGAATATTGATTTAAAGGTTGAGTAGGGGTGGGTGGGAGGTAAGCATGTTGAGCATGCTGATATGCTGTTGTTGCATGGCTATTTGGGATAAAACCAACAACATGATTGGCCTGATATGGCTGATAGGGTGATTGGTTGATAGTATTTTCATAGTAAGGGGGTGGGTATACATGATATCCATGAAAATATATCATTTCTACTCATATAAATGTTGGAAATCAGAATATTAAGCTTGTATTTGAAACATACCAGCACTGAACTTGTTGAAACCAGTAGATGTGCTCGGAGTCGCTAGGTATAAATTTGTACCTCTGAAAGGTAAAAATATTGTTGTATATACCAGAACAACTTGTATCTTTGAATTCTTTCTCTGAATTGTGCTTCAAAGTCCCAGGAATCAATACCCAAAAAGCTGTTATCAAACAAATTCCACCCAAATGCTTGAATGACTAAATTCAACAATTTGTTGAGACATGGGAACTATCTTCAGGCTGTGGGTATTCCTATGGCGAAGATAGGCCTCCAGATTCTAGGCTGGTTCCTATACGATTCTCAAATTGATAACTGGGTAACTTGTGTTGGAAAAGGGACAGAAGGATTGTAATAAATGCATGTAAAACTGTAAATTGATGATGATACACCTAATTGATAAAGACTTGCAACTACGATTCACAATGAACTTCAGAAAAACTATCCACACAAGTCAATTCGACAGTTTGACCACAAAAATGATTCTAAGGAAGGACTGAATAAACCACTTTTGAAGGAAAACAGAGTTTTCTCAGCAAAAGAAGAATAGATTATTCTGTTACACAACCCTAGACCTGTGATTTTCACTATTTTGAATGCATACAAATATAAATGAGACAATAATTTTAAAGGTTTGATATTAAACATAGTAAAACTTCATCAAATCATTTATAAAAACATCATAATGACAAGGCAGACTTTTGATTTCACCTAAATCGAAGGAATCTTTGCAAGATGATACAAAATGAACCTGTAAACCTGTTGTTGTATTAATCTGAAAACTAAAAACTGAGTTACATGATATTTCTCTTTGCAGAATGCAAAGGCTGAAAAACAAGAACTAGAGGAAAAAGACTAAGTCATATCACTTTATACAAAAAGCCTCTCCAAGGCATGAAAGTGTAATTAAAAGTCAATTTTAGTATAAAAATGATAACTCCAAGGAAAATCCTGAGCAGAAATAAAAATCTCCAAAAGAAGAGCTCAAACTCATGCAAAAATGAGTGAACTCAAGCTTAAAATCAAGGTCAACTCATGATTGACACATGGGTCACTCGAACTAAACTAAAAATCCCTGAAAATGTGAGCCAAAACATGCAAAATTTTCCTCGTCTTTATCAACTCGCCCATGATGATTGGAACTCCATCCCTGTATTGTGCATGATTAATCTTCAATTGATAATCTGATATGAAACTGAAGCCAAGTGCCAATAATCTCCATATTTTGCATGAATTCAATCTTTAAATTGATATCAACCTTTAGTTGGCTTTCACTTACATCCTTTACATGGATTTGAAAAGGCAATCATTTGATTAAATATTAAAAAATAATATTTAATATCTATTAAATCCATCCATATTCAGTATATGTTAAATATTAAAGTAATAGTTAATATTTCCTTTAATATTTAAACACGTTGAACCCAACTCCGTGTAAAGGATGAAACAAGTAGAGTAAAATGAATGACAATTCATAAGTCACGGAAAAGGCATTATTAGGTCAATTGACTATGAAAGTCAAGATCATGGTTATAATAATGTGAAATGATTTATTTAAAATCAAGTCAAAAATGTAATTGATTTGAATTAGGGCTTTTGGAAAAAAACCATCGAACCCTAAGTTACTCTTCATTTTATCACTTTGCATTCTTGAAATAACCTGTTGCTACCATGTTGTTGGGGTTTGGAGCTCGACCTGCACCTTTTGTGGATATTTCTTAGTGATTTCTTCGAAGGTTTCTACAGAAAACCCATGGTAAGTCTGATTTTTTCACAAGAATGGCCATTCCTTACCATTTTGAAGCATCTTTTGGCTTATACAACCGCAACCACGACTCATTCCTCATGTCTTTTGATTTTTCTTTTATCCTCTGTCGATTCTGATGATCTTTTTGAGAGATTCTAAGAGATAAAATCGTGGTACATGCCTCTCTGTTACATATCTAGTGTTTGAAAATTATTTCAGAAAAAGTTTTAGGCCTTTTAAGTCGCGGCCTCCTTACATTTTTCTGATGTCTTTTGTCTCCTTTCTTCCTTTTTTGACATTTTCTTGTATTCTGGCCGGAAATGGAGCATCTCTGTCACATATCTGAAGGTATTCGGGTATATATTGACCACCATTGTTAACCTTGACTGAGCTTTTGGAGATTTTATAATGAACAAAACCCGCGAGCTTGGAAATATTTCTCTATTTTCACTCGAGTTCAATTAAAAACAAAGCAACTCTCCTTCATTGAATAGCAATCAAGGGCTATTCAGGCCACCATGGTGCCATTCTGAGTTTTTTAGTTTCTAATATGCTCAGCCTTGTGCTTGTACAATTTTAAGGGTTTCTCCTCTTATTCTCTACGTTCATGGCTATATATCCAGTGTTCTTCATTGTAATATATAGATAACAATCTTTTGAAGCATTTTATCAACCAGCCAATATGCATTGTTCAGACTCTTACCAGTTGTTAAACATTTGTAACTAGATATTGGATTTCCCCATCATAAACAATTCCTTTCCTATAGAAAATCTTGTAGAGAGTTGGATTACTGCAAAATTTCTCATAACAGAGCTATGTGAATACTTTGTACAACCTTTGGACTATCTTGTACTATGATATACTAGTGATATTAATACTTAGTCCTTGTCTAGTTTTCAACCTACAAAAATGGATGAAAGTCCACAGATGGGATGCATGGGCATTCTCTTTTTATGATTCATTCTCATATTCATTGCTGAATGATTATTCATTTTCTATACCTTATCTTATTGAGATATTGTCAAGTGACTGAATCTTTGTAAAGTTTTCCTTGTGTTGCTTCATCGAATCAGCTTATAGTTGTATCTTGACATGGAAGTAGAAGAATAAGTGAAAAGAATTTGTCAAATTTTTCTATCATTGCAATGAATGCTTTCTATAGCAGGTTTTCATCTGAAAAATGAACACATATGTTGAGGCATCATCATAGATCTGATCATTCTGCTAAAACAAAAAACTTGGAAATGGTGTTTTTCTATATGTAAAATACGTCTATTCAAGAAAACAACATTGTAGCTTCATTTTGTTTGCTCCTTAAGAATGCAAACTTTTACCTCATTTACAATCTGATATTTAGTGGCAGTATTATTTATCCTTCTGCAAAAGAACACACCTGCATTTTTCCCTTCTAAAAACTTCATTTGCTCTTCCTATTCTTTATGTGCAACTCTGTTGAAAACTTGAACTTCTATAGACACTAAATGAGCTCCTTTAGCTGAAATTTTTTTTGTTGTTCCACTATGCATGTACATTCTTTTGAATGAAGAGCAATAGAATACTCTGCTCAATTTGTTTTCATCATGTTGAATTAAAGGTTGCTTTATGAATTCCATTCATGGAGAATGATGATTATCTTTATTCCATATTGTTGTCCCATGTTATTGTTTATGAGCTGGGCTCAACCCTTATGGGAGACACATTTCTCGCCACCCATAGCAATACCTATTAGTTAAAATAATCTGATTATACCTATTCCTGCACATTTAAACAAACAAGTTAGCAAAATAATTGAAGCTGAAAGCTTCCATTGAACTTCGTGCTCCCTGAACATCTACCTTTTTTTATGACTTAATCATCTGGTGAATGCCTGATTGGATGCGTATTATATTTTTGTTGGTAATGTATGCATGAGGAAGGATTTGATTCTTCATTTCTCTAACACCACCTTTTTACAATCTTGCAAATGCATTTGGAACTCGGAACTGCTGCAGCTTGGAGACACAACAACTGAAGGCTTCAAATGTGACAACGATTCATCATTCTAGGAAATGATGAATCACCTTCTCCCTTATATCTATATTATCTTTAGTTGTGTTAAGCACATCTCTTCCTTGTATTCATTATTTGATTAAGAAAATCAAATTAAGTTACTCCCACAGCTTGTGTGGGACTTTGGTTTTTACAATATGAATAAAGCAACATTACTATGCAAATTTAATGATTTCTTCTATTACAAAATTTTTGCATAATCACACTGGAAATTCACAAGTAATCAGCTTCTGGAATTGAATGAATTCTTTAGTAGAAATTTTGTACCTTTCAATGAAAAATGCAATCCATCTCTACCTGTTTTGAGCTGTAGCTAAAAATAGGTAACAGTTTTGTGAGTTACAACTTGCAATTTCTATTCTAATGAGGAGTCAAGTTTGAAAGTTTTTTTTTATAGGTGGAGTTGTGCATAAATGTTTTTTCTATTTTTGTGTTGATTTTACATGGAATGTCATTTTTCAAGGTGTGGTTATTTTGGCAAGTGCAAATTTTGTAGTGTAGCATGTGGTGACAATTGGAAACTTACTATTGTGCAGGCACTTTCCATGTTGCATGTTTAGCATTTGGCAGTTGTTTTAGAAATGTCCAATTTATGCATTGTAAGCTCTTATATATGTTGGGAAAATGTGTCTCAACATTGCAATTTTATCAAGGTTATTGTTGATAGGATATATATATATGAATATATATATTTCCTAGTTATACCGATAGGTGTAATATACAATGGCATAAAAGGGGAGGAGTGGGATGCGTGTAAATAATTTTTGTTAACTTTTTTAGGAAACTACTAAAATGGTTGACATACATTAAATAAATGATAAATTGTCAATTTAGACCGTTAATTATTAGGTTTTAGATCTAATGGTGGATATTTTGTTGGCCTATCTTGCCCTAGAATGTAACTATATTTTATGAAGGCATTGTATTATGGCTGCGGTAGAGAGATGGTGATGTATTCTAAGAGTCTGTTAGCAATCATGTTGTCTCTTGATCTCTGAGTGGTGATACTCTTGTGATAAGCTTTCTCTGCAAGTATATTGTAATCTTTGTGATTTATTGAATAATATATTTGGTGGCTTTTGGAGTGTGGAGTTTTTTTCTCGAAAGCTTTTTCCCCATGTAAATCACTGTGTCATGGTATGCATGATATTTATGTTTATTTTTGTTTAAGTTTTTGTAACTATTAAAGATCTGTAAAAAAAATTGCATTATTCTCCTCTCAAGATTAGTGTAGGAAGTTGTTCCACTACCTTAGCTTCCTTACAAGTGGTATCAGAGCTTGATCACCTTTGGTTTTAGTTGTGGGTTACCATATTTGAGTGGGAGCTTATGCAAAAGATACTTTGTGATCTTGTTACAAGAATTTTCATATAGAAAGTTCATCAAGGAGAATAGAGGTGGAGAAATTTTTTGGAAATAATTTTGAAATGTGGAAGTTGAATATGGAGGATCTGTTGATAGATCGAGATCTATGGGATGTTGTTGATGAGAATTTTTCAAGGCCTGCAAATCCTACTCAAGTTGTTCAATATGATGTTATGGACCATAAAGCCAAGGGTCTAATCAAATTGTGTTTGGAAAATTCTTTTTTAATTAATGTCCATGACCTCGAGACCTCTACACAAAAACTATGGAAGAAGCTTGGTGAGATGTATCAGGCTAAATCTTTAGTGAACAATATTTTCTTGAGGAAGAAATTGTATTCCTTGAGAATGGAAGAGGGTGGATGAATCACAGACCACCTAGAAGCATTCAATATTTTGGTGGCTTAATTGGCATCCATTGGTGTCAAAATGGATGAGGAGGAGAAATTTCAGATCTTGCTTTGTTCTTTGTATGATTCATGGGATTCTCTTATTATGGCTATTGGGAGTACTTTTGTTATTTTAAAGACTAAAGATGTGGTGGGTTCTTTGCTGTCTGAAGAGATGAGGAGGAAGGTATCCATCACTACCAAGGAGGCCCTAAATGTTCATGGAAGACCTAAGGAAAAAGGAAAGAAGAATGAGAAGCATGAAAAATCCAAGTCTAGGGGGAGATCAAATCTCTGGAAAGTCAAGTTATTTGCTAGAATTGTGATAGCTGGACATGTTCATGAGATGCAAAGAAAAAGAAAGAATAAAAAGAAGACATTTGATTATGATTCACGAGTTTGAGAAGAGGAAGATGTACTTGCCCCATTCATTGTAACTTTAGCAACTTCGTGTAGGTCATGATGCATGGTTAACTGAGTGAATTGGTAGCATCTTTGAATACGTGCTTTAATAAAGGTGGTTTTGAATATGAAGAAGAATTTGATGGAGTTAAGGTGTACTTGGGTGATGATTCTTATTTAAAGATTTTTGGTTGTGGTAAAGTTAAAATTTAGGTTTCCTGACGGTAGAATAAAAAGGATTAATGATGTGTTGCATATCCCTGGTTTAGCACAAAATTTGTTATCTATGAAAACTAATAGATGCAAGTGTGCAAGTAGTATTTTTTGATGCAGGATGCAAGATGGTTAGAGGTGCTATGGTGATTTCTAGAGGTGTCGAATATGGCACATTGTATAAGCTTGATGCATGCACATTGAGTGCAATAGTACTTCTATGAAAAGCAAGTCTGCGAAGAAGTGAGGTTTCACCCAGCTAGTAGATGGTCATGGATTTTGTGTACCCAAGGGTGCTCTTTCAATACGAAACAAAAGTTACCTACAAAGAAAACTATGTTATGGTACCAGATACTTTGCCACATTGTAGAAAAGGGTCTAAGGACCTTGAAAAATAAAAACCTTGTTGAAGGTTTTTTTGATTGTAATCTTGAATTTAATTTTTGTGAGCATTGCATTTATGGAAAAAAAAACTGCATTCAGTTTTACTTGAGTTCTCATAAATCTTGTGGTGTATTGGATCTTATTCGTTCTGATGTGTTTGGTCCTATAGATGTTCCTTCAATTGGTAAATCTACATATTATGTTTTATTTATTGATGATTATAGTAGGACATGGGTACATTTTCTAAAGAGTAAATTTGAACTTTTTCAGTTCATTTAAATAATTTAAAGCAATGGTTGAGTTGTAGACTAGAAAGAAAATAAAATGTTGAGGACTCATAATGGTGTTGAATTTTTCTTTAATGATTTTGATAGATTCTATAAATATTGTGGTCTTCATAGATAGAAGACAAGTCTGTATTCTCCATAACATAATGGAGTTGCAGAAAGAATGAATCGGACACTGATGGGGAAGGATAGGCTTATGTTGAGTGGTCCTGGCCTAGAACAAAGGTTTTGGGTTGAAGTTGTTTCCACTGCTTGTTACCTGATTAGTAGGTCTCCTACATCAACTCTTGTTGATAAGATGCCTATAGAGGCATGGTCGGGTCGCAAGCCTTCATTAAGACATCTTAGATTTTTTGGTCGCGAGGCATATGCACATGTGCCAAAGAAGAAGTGAACAAGGCTTTGAAATGTATCTTCATTAGATATAGTTATGGTGTGAAAGGATACAAGCTTTGGGAACCTATTGCACAAAAGGTAATATATAGTAGAAGTATTATTAAAGAGAAACTAAACCTTCTTCTATTGCATTACAGCTAGAACAAAGTAAATAGGAAGATGTAATTCAATCCTTCTACACCTGAGAAAGTTGAATTGAGCCCCAAGAGTAAACAAGAAGTTGAGGAGAGCTCATCTAAATCTGGATCTTCAAAAGATGAGGAAGAACCTCCAACTCAACTTGTTTGTAGGTCTACAAGGAATAGACAACCACCTGAAAGGTATACACCTGATGATTGGAATGTACTTTTGCTTTGAATACTAACATGGATGAACCTAGATCTATAGAAGAGGCATTAGGTATGCATGATGTAGAATCCTAGAAGATTGCTATGGATGAAGAAATGGAATCTTTGAAAAAGAATGGTACATGGGATCTTCTACCATTTCTTGAAGGATGAAAACCTATTGGTTACAAATGGGTGTTCAAGAAAAAAATTGGTTTAGATGGAGGTATTGAGAAGTACAAGTAAAGTTTGGTTGTGAAAGGTTACTCTCAAGTTGAGGGTGTTGATTATGGTGAGATATTTTCTCCTATTGCAAAAATGGCATCCATTAGATTTTTGCATTCTATTATTGTTGCTTATGATTTAGAGGTTGAGCAAATGGATGTGAAAACTGCTTTTCTTCATGGTGATTTGGAGGAGGATATTTATATGATGTAGCCAGAGCACTACGTGGTGAAAGGTAAAAGTAAATTGGTTTGCAAATTGAAGAAATCTTTGTATGGCTTAAAATAGAGTCCTAGGATGTTCTACCAGAAATTTGATACATATGTGTTGAGTTTGGGATTTGAGCATTCTAAATCAGATCATTGTGTTTATTATAAAATTGATGGTGATCATTTCCTATTTCTTGCATTATATGTTGATGATATGCTATTTATTGGAAAAGGGAAAGGTATGATTTCATAATTGAAATCTCAACTTGCTGCTAAATTTGAAATGAAAGACCTTGGTGTAGCTAGACACGTTCTTGGGATGGAAATTAAAAGAGATAGAATGAATAGAAATCTATGGCTTGGGAAAAGTAAGTATGCCAATTAAATTTTATAGAGATTTAACATGCAATATTGTAAACCATTGTGTGTTCCCCTTTTTGTTGGAACAAAGTTATCTATTTCAAATTATCCAACATCTCCATTAGAGATGGAAGACACGAGAAGAGTGCCTTACCAAAGTGCAATTGGAATTTTGATGTATACTATGGTTTGTACTAGACCAAACATTTCCCAAGTAGTGGGAGTTCTTTCTAGATATATGTCTAATCCTGGTAGAGTTCATTGGGATGTAGTTAAAAGGGTCTTCATATATTTGTTGGTACTTTAGATTATTCCTTGTGTTATCATAGTAATGTGACTGGAGATGATATTTCCTTTGATATTCATGGTTATGTGGATTTAGACTGGGCATGTGATATTGATAGCAGATGACACAATAGTGCTTATGTGTTTTCATTGTTCAATGGTGCAATCAGTTGGATGAGTAAGCGACAGGTTGTGGTTACTTTTTCCACTACTGAAGTAGAGTATATAGTAGCTACTCATGCTTGTAAAGAAGCCATTTGGTTTAAGAGACTGTGTTCAGATATTGGAATAAAACAAGGCATAGTGACAATTTATTGCGACAGTCAGAGTGCAATATGTCTAGCCAAGAACCTAACATTTCATGTCAGGACCAAGCACATTGATGTATAGTATCATTTTGTTCAAGATATGGTCGAAGATGGAAGGGTGAAGTTGGTTAAGGTAGAGACTTTGATGAATGTTTTTGATTCTTTAACTAAGCTGTGAGGACAAAGAAGTTGAGATGGTGTTAGAGATTATGGGCCTTCGCTAGAAATTAGAGACAATGTTTACTCCCTCACATTGCTCTTGCAAGGTGTTTGAAAAGTGGGGGATTTGTTAGAAAATTATGTCTCAAGCTTGCAATTATATAAAGGTTATTATTGATAGGATATATATATATATATATCCTAGTTACACTGATATGTGTAATATGCAATGACATCAAGGGGGAGAAGTGGGATGCATGAGGAATATTTTTATTAACATTTTCAAGAAAACTACTAAAATGGTCAACACACATTAGATAAATGGTACATTGTAAATCTAGACCATTAATTATTAGGTTTTAGATAGAATGGTGGATATTTTGTTGGCTTGTCTTGCCCTAGAATGTAACTCAATTTTATGAGATGTTTATACTATGAGTGGTGGTAGAGAATGTAGTGATGTATTCTAAGAGTCTGATAGTGGTCATGTTGTCTCTTGATCTCTGGCGGTGATACTCCTATGAGAATCTTGCTTTGCAAGTATATTGTAATCTATGTGATTTCTAAATAATATATTAGGAGGCTTTTTGGAGTGTGGAGTTTTCTCGAAATGGTTTTTCCCCGTAAATCATTGTGTCATGGTATGCATGATATTTATGTTTATTTTTGTTTAAGTATTTGTAAATGTTAAAGACCTGAAAAAAATTTACATTATTCTCCTCTCAAGATTAGTGTAGTAAGTTATTCCACTACCTTAGCTTCCTTACAATATATTGAGCACTTGTATTTTGGAGTTGTACGTTGCAATTTTGTTGAAGTATCGGTATGTTATCGAAATTACTCTAGAATTGAGAAGTGTGAAGACTCTTGCAAGAGCATAGCTCTAGAATTATATTGTAACTATTTATTTGTTGCTAAATAATATAATTAGGCTATGTTTTGGAGTGTGGGGTTTTTCTCCCGTAAGGTTTTTCCCCACGTAAATCTTTGTGTTATGAGTTCATTGTTTATCTATTTATGATATGTATGTACATCTAAATTTGTAACAATTAAAGGTGTTAAAGAAATTTTTGCAACTCTCTTCTGCTTAGATTAGTCTAGGAAGTTGCTTCCACTTACCTGGCTTCCTTTCACTATGCACCTGGGTACTAGTTCAAACCCCATCAAATCTCATTTTCAATTAAATACAAATAGAGTGAAAAGGACATTTATAAGTGATCATTCAATGCTTGGATTACGAGTTTATTATCAAAAGATGTGTTTTCTTAGCCCGAAATTGATGTAACTTACCACAACCATGTGTTCCATGGCATTGATGTTCTTATTCTAAAGATCATATATTAGAGAGTTTCCAAAAGATAATATATAATGTAGATTAGTTTGGGTGGCACTTTCATTAGTAGGTTGTAATATACTATTGCTTACATTACTTGAGCTCTCGTTGGGATGCCCAACCTCCCATCATCATTACTCATCCATCTGAAATTTGTGTTGATCTTTTCCTCCCCCCTTATTTTGTAGTTTCCATTATGTACCAAGTAAAATTTAAAGAGATGTAAATTAATTCAAGTTGTAGCTATGTAAACAACCCGGTCACATTGAATGTTGTCTAATCTATTTGTATAAATGAGATTGAAATATCGATGTGTGCCATTATTTACATTCAGGTTGGCAGTGGTTGGGAATGAATGGGAGTACGATGGAAAGAGAGTACTACCAACCACTACCTATTATTATGTGTGGTTAAACAGGAATGTGAAAGTCAAATCTCATTATTAGTACTCACCATTTGGAAATTAGAAGTAACTTGACTGGGGATTGGCTCACACAACTTTACATACTTATCCTTTTGATTCATTTCCTACCTCATCTCCTCTTTAATTCACTAACATGTTGTCCATGCTCTCACCCACAGCTAATAATTTCTAGTACAACGCTCAATTTAACTCTTGTCAGAACACATTCTACTTATACAAATAACAAGTATCAAATTTCTCAAAATAATAGTATAAAAGATACATTTAAATGAGAATAGACAGCTAATGGGTTTTGGATACCCAACAATCTAAGCTCTAACCAATAATTAATCATTGAAATCTAAACCACCCATAATTAATACTAGCTGATTCATCCTCGCATGCCCTACTCATGTGTGTTTGTTCATGTTCATCTTATCGCTATCTTGGTCTCACACATCGGCTGGTAGTATGTCTGAAACTAGGTAAGTTTCCAGTCAAAACCATGCACTAATCTTGGTCTGACATGGTGTGGAAGTAAACTGCATTTATTGTTGGAAGGGAAATAACCTACCAGCAATCCATCTTTACCAGTCACCTCCTTCACACCTTCCTTGTGTAGCTAACATGCCTCAACAATGATATATTTGGATTACCAACAATAAATTCTCCTACAAATTAGGTAAGATCGAAATCTTAGCTATTCATTCCTTTTTATCTTCTCGGATGCATACTCTCTAATATCAGCCCCTACATCAAATCCATGGTCTCCTCTTTTATCTTAAAATATGTATATGATTCCTTAAATCAATGTAAACAAGTGGGTAAGTAGCTAGTCCTTCTATTATAGCATATAGGTTTGGGTCTCATTTATGTTAGGATCCTTGGTTTGGGACCACTTGAGTGAGAAGTATGGGAGACATAAATTAAATTTGCAAGGACCATGACTATTGGTCACATGAAATCCTTTTGGGTATTTAAGGCGATTCATCATAACTAATAATGACCAAAAAAAACATGGGGACAAAAAGAGTAATAAGGTATTCATATAATACCATTTGAAAACTTCCTTTGATTAATTATTAGTCCCTGCCTTTTAAGGTGGGAGACTAATGTTTTCGGTGCACTCATGCCTATTAATGCATTCTTCAGAAATTGTGCTACTAATGTTTATGCTATAGTTTGTGGGATTATTTTATTAATAAGGAATTTTGGCTTTTTTTTACAATTTTCTTATTGGTTGTTGGTATTTTTCTCGTGGTTTTGTATTTTTCTAATTGCAAATTATTTTTGAAGAAAAAAAGGGAAAATTTTAATCAATTCTTAATGTTTTGTTTCTATTGGAAATATTTCATGACTTTGTAATGTTCTTTGATATAGTTGTGTCTTCAAACCCAATGTTTTTGTCAACGCATGGCATTTTAACAAGGACATTGTGCATTTATTAGTCCCCAATTTTCATTTATTGTGAATAGATTGAAGTGCAGGCATCAATAATAGCTTATGGTGTGAGGTTTTAAGTTTGTCAAGAAATAGATTATTTGTGTTGTTTATTCATTTGCTCAAATTGTTTGATGGGGGTGAATTTTGTGTCTGTTGAGAGGGTTTATATCTATCATATTGGAAGCAAAAAAGGAGGCGTTTGTAAGTTCCTATATCTTTTACACTGTCATTTTTGCATTGTTTATTCATTTTCTCAGATTGTTTGATGAGGGTGAAATCAATGTCTATTGAGAGGGTTTATTTCTATCATATTGCAAGAAAAAAACAAGGCATTTGTAAGTTCCTATATCTTTTACAGTGTCATTTTATAGTTTTTTACATCTCTGTATTTTATGGGTTAATGTTTATTGTTTGTTGTTCTCTGCATTTTATGGGTTAATGTCTACTCTTCCCAATCTTTGTGTGATTTTATGGGTTAGTCTCTATTGTTGAGTTAAAGACAACACCATAATTCATTAATTTCAACTTCTTTGCTAACCA
>VDFB02149258.1:0-39721 GCA_007258455.2 Sequoia sempervirens | reverse complement strand
GGATTTGATGGGATTGGGGACTTCGCCTGCTCTTGCTCTTGCTCTTCCCCCCATGGCCATCATCCATCGTTCGCCCACATTTTCCCGGATCTGCAATTATTTAATAAACCGTAAGCGTGTGCGAATGCCACGTGGAGAACTGATTGTCCAGCACTCATTGTCCGGATCTCCACCCCAGACGGAGACGGGAGAGCTTATTTCATGGAATATTATATGACCAGTCAATTTTTTTTTAATGAAATAGATCTAGTAAAAAATAATATAGAGGATTGAAATGAAAGATTTTTAGTAACGTTCATGAGGTCAAAGCATTCTATCTATAGGATTAAGCATCAAAATCTTATAAAGTTTGTAATCTCCTTTAAGATCAGATTTTATAAGTGAAAAGAATATTAACATATTGATTGGATGTTTATATTTATGTAGACAATTATTAAACTAGCAATTGCACCTTGGTGTGTAATGGGTATAGTGAAGAAGTGTGGAAGGTTAATTAAGAATTTTTTTGGTCTATTTTTTACATATATTTGTGTAGTATACATGAGGTCAATTGGCAGGCCGTTTAGAAAATGATGTTGTTTGTGCAACAAAGGTCTCAATGGAGAAGTGATAGCTTCGAATCAACTATGCATTTGCTTACAGGGATCCAAACACAACTAAAACAAAACCTCTGAATCAGGAAGATAATAAGGCACCATTACCAATAGGCTTGCGTTAGGTTTGCAATAGGGAAAAAGGGAGAGAGAGAGGGAGATATGGGGATAGAAAGAGGGAGAGATGGAGAGAGAGGAAGTTAGAGATAGAGATGGAGATGGAAATGGAGAGGGAAATGGAGAGTGATATGCAGAGGAGTGAGAGATAAAGAGAGAGGACAAAGAGATAGATAGAGATGGAAGAGATAAATATATATAGAGAGAGATAGAAATATAAAGATAGAGATAGGAAGTGATATATAGAGAGGGGTAGAGAGAGGAAAAATATAGGGGTAGAGAGAGATGGATAGATAATGAGATAGAGATAGAGATAGGGAGGGAGAAACAAGGAGTGTGTGTGTATAAGAGAGATATGGAGAGAGATAGAGAGGGAGATAGATATGTATAAATAGATAGAGAGGGATAGAGATGGAGGGAGAGAAATAGAGATAGGAGACAGAAGTAGAGAGATATAGAAAGAGTAAGTAGGAGAGTGATAGAGGGAGGAGGGAGGAGGGAGAGGAGAGGGAGAGAGGGAGAGATAGGGAAATAAAGTAGAGATAAAGAGATAAATATAACTTGGGAAAGATAGAGAGGGTGTGAGAGAGAGATAGAAACAAAGATAGAGAGAGATAAATATATAAAGGGAGAGATGGAAGGAGGGAGGAAGAGGGAGAGGGAGAGATAGAGATAGAAAGATGGAGACAATGAAAGAGGAAGAGATGGAGAGAGAAATATAATGATATAGGGAGTGATATATAGAGAGAGGTAGAGAGATATATATATAAAGAGAGTAGGAGATATGGAGGGAGAGATGGAGTAAATAAGAGAGATAGAGATAAAGATATATAAATAAAGAGGGAGAGGGAGAGATGGGAAGATAGAAATAGGCACGAGTGAGAGATAGGAGGTGATTGAGATAATTAATAGAGAGAGGGAGATAGATAGAGAAAAGGGGAGAGATAGAGAGATAGAGAAAGAGATAGAGATAGAGATAGAGATAGGGAGGGAGAAAAAATGAGTGTACATATGTAAGTGAAAGAGATATAGAGATGGAGATAGGGAAGGTTAAACAAGGAGTGTGTGTGTGAGAGAGAGAGAGAGATATTGAGATAGATATAGAGGGACAAATAAATATAAATAGATAGAGAGGGAGGGAGAGAAAAGAGAGAGGGATAAGAAGTTAGAGATATAGAAAGAGAGAGGGTGGTAGGGGAGAGGAGATATGGATAGAAAGAGATAGAGATAGAGAGATATATATAGTGGGAAAGATAGAGGGGAAAGAAAGCAAGAGATGTAAGGAGAGGTAAGGAGATAGAGATAGGGAGAGAGATGGAGATGGAGATGGAGATTGAGATGGAGAGGTAGAGAGAAATAGAGAGAGGGAGATATATATAGAGAGAGAGAGGTAGGGAGAGGTGCATATGGGAAGATATATAGAGATATGTGAGAAGAAAAAGAGAGATCTTTATATATGTCTCCCTCTCTATCTTTATATTTTTTATTATCTCTCAATCTCTATCTTCCTCTCTCCCCCCTATTTCTCTCTATATTTGTCTTCCCTTCTCTCTTCCTCTATTTATCTCTCATTTCTTCTCTTTTTCTATTTCCCTCTCCCTATATTTATCCCCTTACTATTGGGTGCTAGCAAGAAGTTGAGTCCACTTTTTGGCTATTTAGTGGAAATGTTTTCCCTGATTTTCAGAATTCGACACATTTGACCTTAAAATTTGAAGCACTTAGAGATGGAATCTTGTAAAAGGTCATTGATCATAAAATGTAGTACTCAGAGTCTAGTTTCCAAATATGTAATCTATTTCAATACCCAGATGATACAAATTGATTTTTAATAGGCATTTCAGAAAACCACTGTTTAAAAGTCACTTTTTTTTTACCATACCATGCATGTGCACATCATCCATATTTTGACTTAAATAATCATATTTTTCTAAATACTTTTGGGAAAAGATTGGTAACTCACTCAAGCACGCTTTCCATATTTTTTTGTAATTTTTTATTAATTTTTTTTGTTAATTTTTTATTGGCCATATATGGCGTTTTGAAAAATTGTCATGTACGTCACGCATAAGATGACCTAAACTTATCATTTTTTTAATTTTTTTTAGATTGAAAAGAATTGTCTGAAGTACGTTTTCGTGCAATCTGTTCGTCAAAAAATTATGTTAATAAAAAGTTATTAAAATACTAAAAACCCAAGATAATTCAAGTTTATAGACCTGTTTCATTAGAAATTAAATGAAAAATAAAAAAAATTAATCCAATTGTAAAAAAATTACATATTTGGAACCTACACTATCTCATCTATAATGGGTTTTAATTTTGTCGAAAAATTCTGCAAAAAATGTCTTCAGACGTATGCCCAAAATCAATATTTTCTTATGACATTGCTAGGACCTTCATTGCTAGGACCTTCAACTTGCAGGTCAAACTAGGTCCAGGGCCTAGGTTCGGACCCCCAAATATTTTCTCAAACCAAGAAAGAAAGCACAAACCCGACCAAAAATTCATATTTAAAAAATGGGATCCCATTTCATAATTTATTTATTTTTATGTTTTTACGAAATGGGATCCCGTTTTTCAAAATGGACAGTTTCCAAAAATGAAAACTTTTGAAAATGGGATCTCGTTTTGAAAAGTTACCAAAAATGAAAAATTTTCAAAACGGGATCCCATTTTTTGAAAAGCGGGATCTTATTTTTTGATTTTAGGCTCAGGATCCCAAACCTAAATGGGATCTCATTTTAAATGAGATCCCATTTTTTTGATTTTAGGCTCAGGATCTCAAACCTAAATGGGATCCCGTTTTTTGCAAGCCGATTTCATTTTTTTCCTAAGGTAAAAACTTCCACGTTTCGTGGACTCATCTTCTTGCTCTTACCCTACTTTTTGCACTCTCTCTCTCTATATATATATATGTCTCATATTTCTCTATATCTCTCTATCTTTCTCTCTTTATGGGGTGATCCCACAATAGTGGTTTACAATTTTTGGCCAAACTGGACACTGAAATATTTTTTTTTAACTAAATCTTCACTTCTCGGGCACCTATAGCAGCTAAACCATGAGGAATTTGAAGATGATGCAAACTAGAGTTTCGTGAAATTTTTTCTATATTCTAAATATATTTTTCAAAATTTTGGAATCAGTTGCACATCTTTTTCCATCTCCCTGAAACTAGTTTTTCATAAAACAACATTTTAAAAAGTGATGCTCACCAGTATAGCATAACTTTTTTCCATGAAGGATAAAATTCTAATTCTTTCATTTAGATTTGTAACTCGATATCTAGTGCTTCCAACTTGGTTTATATATTTTTATTGAATAATTTTTCTTTAATCAAGTTTCAAATTCAAACCAATTATAATTCAGACATAGCGCGACCGTATAACGCGTAACTTTTTTGTATGTATCGAAATTCAATTTTTTTTCTTTATTGGATCAAGGACTTAAATATCTGGTGCATTAACATTTTTAATTTTTTTTTTAATAATCTACTATTTTTCCACATGTGTAGAGCATAGAACTTGATTTTCGGTAAAAAACCTACATTCACGAGAAATAAAAAATATATATAATAATCAAATTAAATTTATTTAAAATCATACTTTTTGGAAAGCTTATAATAAGGACTACATACTTGCAAAAAATAAATTTTAAATGAATTCATTTGATCCCCCAAAAGGTAAATCAAAAATGGTTTTTTATCAGCATTTTGATGGGTGTAAAGGAGACTCTGTTATAGGTATGGTTTAAAACTAGCGGGGTTCTATCCAAGGGGGTTTGATTTAAGGTAGTTTGATCAAACCCTCTTCAATTGGAATTATTGAAATGGAAATTTTCAAGGCTTAAATCATTATATTTTCTAAAAATATGTGATTTCAGCAAAAATCAGTTCCTCCCAGAAATTGTAAACCACTATTGTGGCAGCACCATGTGACTATATCTATGTCTCTCATCTTCTCTCTTTTCCTCTCTATCTCTCTTTTTTATCTCTATTCCTATATCTATCTCTTTGTCTCTCCATATTTATTCCTTTATATCTATACCTCTATTTTTGTATCTCTATCTCTCTTTTTATCTCTTGTATCTCTTTGTTTCCCTCTCTATTTATCTATTTCTCTCTTTATTTCTCTTTCTCTTTATCTATTTTCCTCCTAAGTGTGCAATGGGTATATTGAAGAGGTTTTAAAGGTGAATTATCATATCCTTAATCAAATGACATGCTACCTTGAGCATAACTCCCTAGGGACATGCTAACCTTAGATTGTTGGCATGAAATGACTAATCAGAAGTTACCTTATCTATCTCACTCTATAAATTTTAATTTATATTTTAAGTTTGAAATTCATTTTATTATATAAATTATAACAAAAATCCAAAATAGAATTATTCTACAATAATTAAGGTTTTTTTTTTATAGGTGAGCACTTTTGACTAGAGCTATGAACCAATGAGGCCACATTCAAGGGACCTCATCCCCGACATTCTCCTTTCAATCATCCTCCCTCCACCTCCTTACTTCTTCCTTCCTCCTTTCCTCTTTTTCCATCTCTCTTCTCTTCCTCTCTTCCTCTCCTCCGACTACTCTTCTGCATCTCTTCCATTCCTCCCTCTGCTTCCTTATTCCTCCTCTCTTCCTTTTCTACTCCTTCCTCTCTTCCTTCTTATCTCCTCTATCTACCTCCTTGCTCCTCCTATAGTAATTAAAGTTTTAATAAGATAAAAAATTATAAATTAAATTAATTCTAATAATTTTTATTTTATTTGTAATTTCATAAAAATATATAAATAATAAAAACTAAATTTCAAACTTAAATCTAAATTAAAAGCTAAAATAAAATAAATTAGCTGGAAAGTCAAAATATATGAAAAAATCCAAATATTAATAAACATAATAATTTTAAAAAATTAACAAATAATAAACTTATTAAGTTAATAAATGATTAAATAAAAAAGTAAAACTATTTATTTAATTTATTAGAATTGAAATATTAATAAAATATGTACCTAAAAAACATAATTAATATATTACAAATAATATGATGGTAACAAAGGTAAGGATGTGTTGCAGAATGAGCAGGATAATTGGGTTGATCTTGAGGATCTGGTTGATGACAGGGATACTTTTAATTGCAACAGGGAGGAATTGCCAAATGTGTTAGGGATGGCGAGAGGTGGCTCTTTAATTTTTTTTTAGAATTTTCAAGTGGATGTTTAATAAACTGAACCTAATTAATGTAAAAGTTTGTTCTTTGGTGAATAATGTTGAGGTTACTCCAAATCCAAGGGGTCTTCTGTTCAGGATCAAGTGAACCAGTTGTTTGATGTTCTAAAGACTGTGACAGATGAAATGTTGAAGCTAAAAAGAGATTTTGAATTCAGAATCTTGATCTTGGAGGATAAAATGGCTAGAGCTTATGAGAACCTAGAAATGGTGGTTAAAGTAAGTTGGCTCTCCATAATGAAGTTGAGGGTCTCCAATTTCTTAACAAGAAAGTTAGGCCGTGGAAAGGAGATTCTTCAAGTGTAAAAGATGTTGCTACTGGTTTGGTGGATCTCCCCAAAGATCTAAAAGAAGGGGACAATGAGAAGGGCCCTTACACTCGTACGCGCAATAAAACCAAGAAGAATTTGGGGGGTTCTTGCGAAGGAGGTTGTTGAGGTCATGGAAATGCATGAGAAGATTATAGCTAGTGATTTGGAAGATGCTAACATTCTTAAAAATCTATAATTGCTTGTTGGTTTTGTCCTATTTTTGACTAGTTGTTCACTTTTTTTTGTTGATGGGTGGTTGTTTTGATTGTTTTCATTATCTTTAAAAGCAGTGGTCTTTTTTGTAAAAGGTTTCGAGGTCCCTTCAAAACATGTTTTTCCTATAATCAAAAACATAAACTCACCTATCAAAAAATATTAACATAAACTCAATATTAACAAATAAAAAACTATTATAAAAATATTATTAGATAAATTAAATTTTAAAAACTAAAACTATATTTTAAATTAAATATTAAAAATAAACTATATTAAAATTGTTAAAAGTAAAATTCTAACTTTTATATTAAAATTTATAAGTAACACCAAACTTAGAAAGTGAAAAATAAATGAAACCTATTCAAAAGATTAAAAAACAATTTGTAATTTATTGATTTATTATTATTAATATTATTATTTGAAAAATATATTTATTTATTTATTTAAAACTTATTATTATTTACCTAAAAATCTAAGTTAAAAAAAAATAATAATAATTCTTATCCTATATTTTCTTAATTTAAAGCTAAGAATGCAACTATTATTTTTAGCCATATATTATATTTTTTAATATTTTATAAAATTTGATGGTTGAGATCATTTCAATGGTCTTGCATCCTTCTCCACAATTTTCAACCATTGATTTTCAAAATCAATTCATTCACTTCATAAAGGGAACACCTTCGGTGTAATAAATCTATATATTTTCCTAATAATTTTTTTTAGAAGACTTGACTTGTTAGTTTTTCCCTTAGGAATAGTATATTATCCATTGGATGTAGTTTATTTTATTTACTAGCACTTGCACCTAAAGCACGTTCAAGGATTACACTGATAGAAAACTATGTGTATGTTAATATGTTAGATAGTACGTGTTTGTGTGTGGGTGTGTATGGATGTCATGTGCTGCAAATTCTAGTTGTATGTGGCTCAATTAAACAATTAATAATAAGTGTTAAATAATAGAATGAAATAAACTTAGCCAATTCTAGATTTTTTCCTTAAAAAAGTAAGTACTATCTAATGTTGAAATATTTGCATACAGATTTTGAAACATAAAGCAATGCAAATGAAAAAAAGAAAGTTGTCATCAAATTGAGAAAAAAATATTGCAAATGGAAATAGAATGTTCCCATCTAGTTGGAAAATTAATATTTATCTAACTTTACATGATAAGTGAGATTTTGGAGGCTTTCACCTAATATGTTGGAGGCTTTTACCATTAAATGGCAATTGGTTTACCATTAAACTAAAACTAAAACTTGTTTTCTGATGACTCAACAGTTGTTTGCAGGCATGAGACTTGTTTCAGGCTCAAATCTCACACTATATGTAGCCTATTGGCTAATGAAGTCAATTATTATATAGATTAAAAATTTTGAGCCAATATTATATTATATAGAATTTATTCCCCCTCTACTCTCTATCATCTTGATGATGGGTCATGGAGTTTGATTTGAAATGTTATAAAAAACACCAACATAATCAAATCCAGAAACAATATTTGAACAACCTTATGGATTACATAAACTTGATATAATTAACAAGATTATAGTTTATATTTAATATTTTTATTCAATAATTTTAAAAATATTAATTATCTATATTTCTATCAGTTCATGTTAGTGAAAAATCAAAGCATTAATGATTTTATTTATTTATTTAAATTTCAATTAATAATAATAAAATTGCATTGTTGACTTTTACATTATATGTGCTAAAATTTCAACTCTATAAATAGTCTTTGTCTACTTGAATGATGTTGAGAATTATTAAAAATGTCATTCAAATCTATATATTTAGATATGGAAAAAGTAAAATTTGAACTCCATTTTAATATGAAAAGACTGGTTGAAGTTGTTCATGTTCTCTTAAACTCATCATGCAACACGTGTTTTGCTTGTACTTAATTAGTTGACATGTTATGTTTTGTAGCAACTTTCACCCAAAAAGTTGTCTTGTGTTGGGAAAAATAACTTTAAGGCAATTTAAACATTCCTCACCCCACGCCAAAAAATGAAATTTTAACTCAACAAATATTTTTCATTTACAAGGCTGCAAAAGTCTTATCTCGAGGTGAAGGATCTAGTAGCTCTAAAACCCTAATATGTTTAGATCTACTTTTCATTTACTATGAATAGATTGAAGTATCAATTGTAAGGAGATTGGTTTTGATTTGTCTCTTTTTTTGGTAGGGTTTCATAATATTTTTCTTGCAAATTCTACCTATTTTTTCTCATCGACATCATTAACAACACAAGACAATTTGTGTAGAATCTTGAGGTAAGTCACTTGCCATGGTTTAAGTGAGATTTTTTGGGGGCGAATTTGTACATGGCCAAATCATTTTTTATTGTGTTTTATTTCATTTGAAAAAAAAAAAATTTGTTATATGTTAAATGAAGGCATTGGTTATGTGGTTTTATCTATGATTGTTTTCATATATGATATTATTGTAATACCTAGTGTTAGATCCCTATTTGTTTCTTCAAGTAGAGATATTTTTAATTATGAAATGAACTTTATCTTTATTGGGTGGTTTTAAATTTTTGTTTAGTTCATTTTCTTCTTGAGGTCATTTTTGTGATAATTTTATTGTCATAATTATTAAGTTAATATTGAATGGATACCAACTACTACTAATGTTGTAAATTCAATGGTTGCCAAAGTTATTGTCACATAGAGTGAATAGTAGAGATTGGATTGGGGGCTTTGCAAATAACAAGGGTTTGATTTGATCCATGACTCGTGGAAGTGGGGGAAGCTTGATCCTCCTCCACGCAAGCATCGTCATGGAGGCGTACAGTGGTAGTGTTCTTGTTTGCATTCTGGATCTCCAATGTGTGAAACTTGTATTCTCTACCCTCGCCCATGTGAGGTTGGGTGTGAGGTCCTAAAGAATGATGAGTGGGGATACAGATCCCCCTAATGGGCTGCAAAAAGGGCCAAGCCTTGGCGTCGATGGAATTAATCAAACAAAATCCTTTTATGACATCGTCGTCGGTGAGGAGGTAGCGTTTCCAGATGGTACAAAGTTCTTTGTGCAAGCAGGTAGTTACGAAGAGGATGGGGGAACCGAAATAGGTAAGTTCCCTCCTAGTTCCCCTAAAATTGATATCATGATTTCAAACTCTAAATTGGTTGAGGCACTCTATGAACAAGATAATAAATTGAAAAATGTGGGAATTTTTCTAGCCGTCGTGGACATTAACAAGATTCAAATGCGAAAGTAAATGGATGAATGGTTGGCTAGAATGTTTGGGGGAAAAAATTGGGGATCTATTTTTCTTTTTGCAGAATGATACAAAAGGGGTTGTATGTAATTTTTCTAGGAATCATGAAATGCAAAGAAAAACCCTAAAAAACCAAATTTGGAGCATAGGTAAAAACATTTTTAGGGTCATGGCATGGTCACCTAAGGCTTTAAATGAAGAAATTTTGGCTCTATCAAGCCCTAGGTGGATGGTGGTGAAAAATGTGCCACCAAGGATCTGGAATTTTGTCCCTCTTCTACTTGAACCTTACAGGAGGGTTCTTAGGGTAGATAACACCAAGTCTACATTGCCCCATGCAGATGCAAGGGTCCTAGTCTCCATCTTTTCTGGGGTGGATTTACCAGATGCACTGTTGTTGAAATTAGACAATGGCGACATCAATTGCACCCTTAAGGTGTTGGGAGGATTAAATGTGTGCAACCTTTGTAGAAGAGAGGGGAATGTAAGAAATTTCTCGCTAATTAGTAGAACAACTGGTACAAAATTGCCATTGAAGGATAAAAAAAGAGCCTCGACAAAGGAAGGGCTTCAAAACCCTAAAACCCAACATAATGAACCTAACGATGAAGAGGAAATTTCAAACTCAATGCATTTTTTTGTTAACAATGGAGACCTAATTGAAAACATTGAAAGTGGAAAGGAGATCCATGAAACCCTAAATGAAAACATAATTAATAATAATGGGATGATTGAGCTTTCAAATGTATTATCGGAGCCAAAGTCTGATGATACTAATGAGGACTCCTTGGGAGGTGAGGAATTCTTAGAGGCCTTGAGCCAGGATCTAGAAAATGAACTGAAAAGTAATTATGAAAGCATGGATATGGATGCCTTGGGTATGGAGCCTAATATCAAGGAGCCTAATCGAATCCTAGAAAAAGGAGTAATCAAGGCTGCTTGTAGCAAGGAGTGTGGTGAGGGAAAACAAAATATCTCCTCACAAGGGGATCTAAATGTCCCACTCCAAAACTTGGCATGTGGAGGCCAAGAACAAACCAAAAAAATTGGAACTTAGGTGGAAACTGACTGCAACCTAATTAAAGTCAATGGAAAAGGAGGGAAAAAGAATTCTCAACAGTTGGCAATGGATAAACTAAGAAAAAACATGAGACAAGATGGGAAAGAAAAGGAACCTATTCCTAAAAATCGATCATACTTCATGAAAGATTTTAGACTCTATAAAGTTGACTCTGATAAAATTGGTGAAACAAAGAAACTGGTGGAAAGACCCTACAAGGTAAAAGATATAGTGAATGCACTTGAAAGAAACATGCTACCCACATGTATTTAGAATGATATCACTAATGAACTAGTTGCAAACCATGTGGTGGGGAGGGGGGAAGAATTGCAAGACACCCCCAGTGGGCCTTGTAATCAGTGCACCAATGATATTTTTGTGGATATAGGTGTGTGGGAGGTTGGATCGAATGGTAACACAAATATCCTTCCTATTGACACCCACCCTCCTACCAGGGAGGGGCTAATAATGAGATCAGTAACCATTCCCCGAGAGGGGTACTGAGCCTTCAATAGATATAGGGGACTCGGTCTTTAAGGGAGTCTTTGAGGGAGAGGTTAAAACTAAAGCAATAATCCTAGTAGGGAAAGGGAACCTTAAGTTTCTATCCAAACAAAAGAGGAAGAAAACTAGTACAGTCATCTCAAGTATTATAGCCAAAGGATGGAGGTGGAGCCAAAAGTACCTAAATGTTTTGAAAACTTTATGCCTAAAAAGGATCATGTTGTAAACAATGGATCTAATGACCCTTAGTTGCATCTCTTGGAATGTGAGGGGGCTAGAATCCCTTGATAAGATGCAAATTGTGAGGAGATTCCTCAATCGGTGCAGAAATAAAAATGTGGTGCTACTGCAGGAGCTTAAAGAAACTAGATTCACCCTTGAAACCAACCTTAGCTTCATCTAGAGGGAGTCTTCCCACTTTGTCACTCAACATGAGAAAGGCAGGGCAGGGGCTGTTGTCATCCTTTCAAAATATTGGGGGCAGTATGTCTCCAAATTTGGGACCTCCCCATGCAACAAGGTTGTCTGGGTCATTCTAAAAAGGGAAAACTACTCCTTTGGAATTTTCTCAATATATGCACCAAATGAATATGGTGAAATAATTAATTTGTGAAAATGGTTGTGTGATTTGGAGAACAATCCATGGGTCCTCAGTGGGGACTTCAACATGGTGGAGAACCAAGAGGACAAGCTTGGGGGGATTGACATGGAATGGAAAGGAAATGAAAAGTATTTTTAGAAAAAAATGAAGAGAAAACTCAAATTGGAAGACCCCCTAGAGGGGCAGAAAAAGGACTTTCCTATTATTTTGTACACCTGGTGTTATGCACATTACCAATTGGATAGATTTTATCTAAATAAGAGTTATTTCTCCCTGACTCCCTCAGAGATGGATGCAAAGGTGAAGTGCACCCATATACCCTCTTTGATCATCACCTTATAAAAATAAAGATATTACTCAAGAAGGGGCTTGGGGGTGAAAGGAGAAAATGAGGGGGATTCCTGCTTAACACAAGGATGCTACATGACAAAGATTGTATGGATGTTGTTGAAACTCTCAGAATGATAAACAGTCGGATGTATAAGAACCTGGGGGCCATTGAGAGGTGGAATTTGAATGTTAAGGGGTGGAAAACCTTGTTCCAAACAATAGGGTAAAATAAGGCTATGGATAGTATGAGGGAGGAGGGGCTCCTCCAAGAAGAGTTGCTACAAGTGGAGGCTAGGTTGCAAAGTGACCCTGGAAATGAGGGGTTGGGTAACAAACTCATTTTTGCTAGAAAATCCTTGAGGAGGCTCTAGAATAGAAAAAACTAGGGACTCAAGATGAGGTCCAAACTCAATTGTCTCGAAAATGGTGACAAAGGGTCTAAGTTTTTCTTTAGGATCCTTAGGGGAAAAACTTCAAGGAACATATCGAGCAAGTGCAAATTGAGGGGGTAACATTTAGTAGTCAAGATGACATCAAAGGGAACTTTTTCAACTTCTATAAAAAAAATTTCTCATTTGAAAATGGTGGGGAAGGCTACACTAATGCAAGGAACCTAATCAAGAGGGTCATCCCAAAAAATATTGAAGGGGAAGAGGTAGAGGGGTTGAGCAGGGAAATATCCAAAGAGGAGATAAAAAAGGAAATAGGAGCTATGCAAAATGATAAATCTCTTGGACTAGATGGTCTCCCAACAAAGTTCTGCAAGGTTTGCAAGGAATGGATAATTGATGATCTCTTCTTATTCTACAAGGAGGATTTTGAGGTTGGCTTCTTGGGGAGTGATATTAACAAATGCATTATAAAATTACTCCCCAAAGATGGGGAAAAAGCTCTAATAAAAAAATGGAGGCCTATAACATTGTTGAATGTATCCTATAAAATCCTTGCAAAGGAACTGGTAAGAAGACTGACTAATGTGTTGCCTAAGCTCACCAATATTACCCAAACAAGGTTCATTAAAGGTAGATACATCCTTGAGAACCTAATTATCAGCTGGGAAGCATTAGAATGGGAAAAAAAATCTAAGCAAGAGGCAACAATGCTACTACTTGACTTCGAGAAGGCTTATGACAAGGTAGAATGGAATTTCATTAGGATAACTCTTGAGGATTTTGGGTTTCCTAAGGCATTTTGTAGCGTGGTTGACACACTTTTCAAGGATGCAATGGCTTAAGTTGATGTCAATGGTTCTCTCATAGAAGATTTTTCTCTCAAAAGGTCAATTAGGCAAGGATGCCCCTTAGCCGCTGCACTGTTTGTGATTGCTTTAGATGCCTTACATTATATTCCTAGGGCCAATGAACAAATTCTAAAGGTTAGAGGTATATCACTCCCAAATAATGATGAATTGTTGAACATCCAATTTGCTGATGATACGAATTTATTCCCCCCATTGGAGGAAGAGAATATCTCCAACCTAATGGTGAAACTAAGCCCTTTTTGTGTTGCCTCAAGAGAAAAAATATCTCTTTAAGTCAATTATGTTGGGATGGCATGATAAGCCCCCAAGTTGGTTGAATAAGTTTGAAATCTAGTGGGGAGGACCTCATAAGCAGGTAAGATACCTAGGCATACCATTTGTTGTGTGTCCAAATCTAAAAGAGATATAGCTCCAGATTAAAGGCAGGATTGAGAAAAAGATTGAGAAGTGGAACAGACAATACCTCTCTTTAGTAGGGAGAGTCCAGGTTTGTTAGAAGATATTGTCCTCATACAGTTTGTATTTTTCCTCATTGTGGTTGTTCAATAGTTACCAAGTGGATGAAATACAGAAAAGGATACAAAGATTTCTTTGGTCAGATGGGAAGGGCAATAAGAAGAAACATAATGTCAAGTGGAGCTGATGCTATCTAAGAAAGGAAGATGGAGGGCTAGGTTTGAAAGAATTAAAAATTCAAGGCATAGCCTTGGCAACCAAATGGATTTTCAAGGCACTGGGTGGAGAAGAACCTTAGAAAGTATTGATCAAAAGTAATATTCAAAGAGCTACTCCCAATCATGCAAGAAATTGGAAAAGTCTCCCCCTCAATGACCTTCTTAGTTGTCAACACCCTATATCCCTTGAAGGCTTAGTTGTGTTCAAAAGAATATGGAGGGCATGGGAGCATGTCAAAGAGCTCATTACTAACTCTCAATTCTCACATGGCAATGTAATATATTCGCACAAGTCGATTTGGTGGAACCTCAAACACAATAACAAGCCTCTGGCACTCCTACAGGGGTTCTTGGCCAAGAATTGGTCCAATAAAGGTATTAAAAGCTTCTCAAACATCCTTAAGGATGGAATTTTGAAAGATTGGGCTCAATTGAAGGCTAAATACAACATTCCTGATACACGGTGGAGAACCTACTCCGTTGTAAGAGAGGCATGCAAGGATTTGAACTGGCCAATAACTTGCAAGCTAAATACATAACAATACAAGGACTTCCAATGGTCTGATGGAGCTAGTATCATCAAACTCAATGCAAAAACCATCTACAACACTCTCACTAAATAGCAAGAAACATATAACCACCTAAACAGGGTTTGGAATACTAATATTAGAAATAATGAATGGAAAAAAATCTTTGAAATGATTGGGAAAAAAAAATTAAGCCAAAGAAGGATTGCTTCAGATGGCTCTTGATTTTCCACAGATTTCCATATAAAATAAGTTCTGATGACATCAAAATTTGTAGGATTTGCAAGGTGCCAGAAACAATAAATTATATTTTCATTGATTATATATATGAAAAAGAAACTTGGAATTTTTTTTGTCATAACTTAGATATATGGGATGCCAATGGCAAGCCCAGGCTGGACAAGATTCTTTTATTCATAAGCAATAAATTTAGAAAAGAACAAACATTATTTTTGTCTTGTGTTTCTGTTGAAATTTTGTGGAACATTTGGAAAGCAAGGAATGATGAAAGGTTTAATGGGACAAAGAGGGAACTTACTAAGTCCATAAAGAGACTCACATTGCACAATGTTGCATCACAAATTACCATGACAGAGAAGGTTTCCAAGTTCAAGTTCCTCAAATTGTTGGAAGAAGGAACACTGCAAATCAACCTTCAGGAAGTCAGATTTGGGCACACATGGCAAGTAGGGTAACTAAGTTCTAAAATATTTCTCCAAGCTGTGGAAGTGTTTCAAAAGGATTTCAATGAAAAAGTGGCTAGGGATGCTCAAAATGAAGACCATCCAACCCTACTCAAAGTTGAATATTTCACTAAAGAAGTGTTGGGAAATATGGCTAGGCATCTCAAAAGGAACATCTAAGATCAGTAGTGCCTTCGGTAATTTTATTTTCATCATATTTCCTCAAAGAAACAGACCACTATGCCACAAAGTGGAGTCAGACATAGTTTATTTTCCACATTGACCCTTAGAGAAAAATAATGCTAATTAAACCAGTTCCAAAACCACACCATTAGACATATTCAATCATGTAGAACCATTAAACATGAAAGATTGAACAAAAAAATGAACACAGATTTACGTGGGGAAAACCATTTTGGATAAAAAACCCTACACTCCAAAAGCCCAAATCACCATTGTATTATTTAGCAACAAAATAGTTACAAATATAATTCAAGCTCTAAGCCTTTACAAAGTTTACATCTTGTTCCATTCTAGAGAGAATCCAACAGCATAACCCTATTCTATTCTCCTCTGTCTGCAAGATACATCTCACTCGGCTACACAGCCACATGGCTAGACCACCGGCCTCTCAGCCTCTCTATTGCATAGCTGCTTGGGTTTCACCTTCTGTGAGATCCATCTCTCTTTCAACTCCTCAACCTCACGGCCAATTCAACAACACCTGACCTGCACTCTGCCTCTCGGCTTGCATCTGACCTCACGGCCTGCACCTAGCCTCACGACATGCACCTAGGTTCTCGACCTGTTTGGTGCCCAACATCATGGCCTCTCAGCTTGCATCCAACCTCTCGACTAGTCTGTGCTCGACCTGCATCCAACCTCTCAGCCTACACCTAGCCTCTCAATAACTTCCGCTTTGATCTGAGAGATTGTCTTTTTCTCTCCTTCGACTCTTCAGCTACCGCACCCCTTTAGGGTTACACCTCGAGCCACATGCCATCATCCAAAATTTATGGCCATCAAATAATCAATCGAACAAATCTCCACCGTCGAACTTAGGGTTATCCACCTAACACCATGCCACCAAGTCAAAGAGACATTCATTACTATCTCACCAATGATCACCAAGCACATGGGCCCACATGCCATCTGTCCTCCACATCATCACCACCTATCAAAATTCGTCACAATCCACCATCCTTATCAGGTCTCAAGTGGTCCCCACAACCATCGGCATGAAGTCGCTATATCACTGAAGAGTCAAACTTCAAAACCTCTTGACAAAGGTTGTGAAGTTCCTAGAACCCGCAACTCACTAATAAAGGGATCGCCTTGTTGCTCAAAACCTGAACTTGTGAACCTCATGATGGATGTTACAAAGTTCTTGAAACCCACAACTCGCTGATAAAGGGATTGCCCTGTTGCTCAAAACCCGAACTTGTGAACCTCATGACGAAGGTTACGAAGTTCCCGAAACCCACAACATGCTGACAACAAAGGAAGTAGCCTTCGCTTCACAGTCGCTAAGTTGGGAGGTTTTAAGACTTTAGAACCCTGTGACATTAGTTAGATAAACTTGAAAACTAGCAACTTAACTCAGGTCGATGAAGGAGAAAAACACAAGTGCTCTAGGAAGTCGATCAAGCTAGTAAATTTGAGTCACATTTCTCAACATTCTCCCACTTGACAAAGAACTTACTGGCTCCTTCCAAAGAAAACTCAAGAATCATAAAAAATGCTTATGCGCTCCAACCAAGACACCTACAATGACATCCAAGATGTCCACCAACTTAGGAAATAGTTCCAACCATCCACCACAAGAAAAGGAATGAGCCAAGGTGTATATGCACCAGTCTCAAGAACAAAAGCATCAGATCCTACAAACGATAAGGGCACCAACACTGCCACCACTCCACTATGCTCACAAGCTATACAGAAGCAACACAAAATCAACTTCAAAGCTCTTAATCATGAACACAATCGTGAAGTCATTCTCTAGAAACAAGATAGAACATCAGCTAGAACAACAACTAGAAAACTGACTACTCCCATCCAACTAATCAACCAACATGACTGAAAATAGCACACATAGCAAGTGTTAATCCATCCAATCTCACATACTTCCAAGGTATCCTCATTAGTAAACTCATTCCATCTTCATAGCCAACCCATCACCTGCAAAAGAAAGCTCCATGTGCCAACCAGTCGAAGAAGACAAAGCACAACCAGGAACTCCCACTACATGGGTAATGCCAAATTTGAAAGATCAAGGCATAACAATTCTACCAACAACATCACATAGAGAGTGTGAGCATGTAGTTTCAAGGAACCATCCACAATGATATGCACATCATGTACCTATAGAAAATCCTCCTACATACACCTCTAAATTCCAACTGTGTCACGCACTGCCAACACCTCAACCAAAGACTTCAAGAATCCTCCATGGCTACGAGATGTTTCACATCTTCAAATAGTGTCCATGTAAATGCAGAAGAACCCTTCTACAACAATAGGATCTAAGAGTCCCTCCTAGTAACATCTGCAACACTAAAGATGATCATTCACCACCAAGTGATGAATCTACAGTCACTGGTAAAGATCCCACTGAACCATGACACCAAGCTCTCAAGAATCATGACCTAACATCTGCTAATTTGAAAATCCTTCAAGTCCACACATTAACATATCCATCTGAAAATAATACCAAGCAACACCAAGATCTCAAACAAACAAGCAAAATAATTACCATCACTATCAAAAGCTTACACAAAGCAGTGTATCCAAGCTATCCATGACATCATGATACAACATGCTACAGGACCCCAACACTGACTACCCAGGTACTCTCTCATCATCTAACCTCTCATCTCAAAGCAACCACACCAATGCACAAGTGTCCAAAGACAAGGCCAACTAACAAGTCTACATCAACACTGAATCAACCTCATGGATATAGATAGTCCACTTCCGAGTTATCCCACTGCAACTGAATGGATGATTAGTCCATACAACTGCATAACTCGTAGATCCAAAACACTGAAACATGCAAACCCATCATCGCACTGGAAATTGCAAAACTTAGATCTCAAAGAGAATTTACCACGTAGGCAATCATGACTCAAACACCAGATCAAGCTCAGATCCAATTCGCCAATCACATCCATAACAAGCACCATAGTCAAGGAATCCACCAAGCATCACCACAACAATTCTGAATGACTAATCAAATACCAACACTCCCATGCAGAGAAGAAAACACACCTCCTCTTACCATGCATAAAGCATGAATGCAAAATTGCAACTATCTCATCTAGCAATGCCCCCAAAAGCCAGGGTCTAGAAAATAGTTTAACAACAGCTCCACATCTTCACAATGTTTTTTTTTACCGTGTAAAACCTACAAAACCATAGTGTGCATAACTCGTAAATCTAAAACACCGAAACATGCAAACCCATCATCGCACTGGAAATTACAAAACTGAGATCTCAAAGAGAATTTACCATGTAGGCAATCATGACTCAAACACCAAATCAAGCTTAGATCCGATTCGCCAATCACATCCATAACGAGCACCATAGTCAAGGAATCCACCAAGCATCACCACAACAATGTTGAATGACTAATCAAATACCAACACTCCCATGCAGAGAAGAAAACACACCTCCTCTTACCATGCATAAAGCATGAATGCAAAACTGCAACCATCTCATCCAGCAATGCCCCCAAAAGCCAGGGTCTAGAAAATAGTTTAACAATAGCTCCACATCTTCACAATGTTTTTTTTTTTACCATGTAAAACCTACAAAACCACAGTGTGCAAGAACACCCATGCACACCCATATCCACTTCACGTCTGGACGACTCAAAAGTATAAAACATAAACACCATAACAGTTAAACCATAAAATGTATTATCATGAATGAGCATCACCATAGATTTTTTTTTTTAAGAAAACTTATAAAAAAATCTCAGACCCAGAAGCATGAGTCTAAACCATGCAGGTACAAGGCATCCATGAGAGGAAAAAGGCAGTCAGAAACTTTAGGCCCATTTTAGGCCAACTCCTCAACCACCAACATGTACGTGCATCCGAGAGAGAGATGGGCTATTGCATGAGCTTTCATTTCATCCAATGACCAACTCCATAGCCTTCATTCAAACAGGGTACTAGAGAAAAACACCTTCAATATCGAGTCAAAGCACCTAGCACAAGCACAATACTTCATGGTTGAATAACAACCCAAGCATCTCCATACCATCATGGAGCCTCTCACACAGACACCCAGTATGAACCACATTTTGTTGCAACACAACCATAAGCATAAACTCACACCCCTTGCATTAGGATCATACCACTACCAACTCATGAGCTTCAGGTCACATCATTTCAATATGACCAACTTAGGTTTCTCCATCTTCCCCATCCTTCATACTGCGTATTGTCTCTTGGAACTCAAACAAATGAGCAAGAAATTCTACTCATCAAAGGATCAATACATCAGTCAAATCCTTTAGATTTTCTCAAGCCCAAGACTAAGAAATCTTCATAGAAGAAATACCCAAAACCAACAACACACTAGGAAGTAACACATCCCAGAAGAGGGCTCTGATACCACTTGTTGGGAAACATGGTTGGGCATCTTAGAAGGAACATCTAAGATCAGTTGTGCCTTTGGTAATTTTATTTTCATCAGATTTCCTCAAAGACACAGACCGCTATGCCACAAAGCGGAATTAGACATAGTTTATTTCCCACATTGACCCTTAGAGAAAAATAATGCTAATTAAACCAGTTCCAAAACAACACCATTGAACAGATTCAATCACGCAGAACCATTAAACATGAAAGATGGAACAAAAAAATGAACACACAGATTTACATGGGGAAAACCCTTTCGGGTAAAAAATCACACACTCCAAAAGCCTAGATCGCCATTGTATTATTCAACAACAAAATAGTTACAAATACAATTCAGGCTCTAAGCCTTTACAGAGTTTACATCTTGTTCCATTCTAGAGAGAATCCGACAAAATAACCATGTTCTATTCTCCTCTCTTTGCGAGAGACATCTCACTCGGCTACATGGCCGCACGGCTCGACCACCAGCCTCTTGGCCTCTTTGTCACACAGCCGCTCAGGCTTCACCTTCTATGAGATCCATCTCTCTTTTGGCTCCCCAACCTCATGGCCAGTTCGGCAACACTCGACTTGCACTCCACCTCTTGGCTTGCATCTAACCTCACGGCCTGCACCCAGCCTCATGGCATGCACCCAGGTTCTCGACCTGTTCGATGCCCAACATCATGGCCTCTCAGCTTGCATCCGGCCTCTTGACCAGTTTGTGCCCGACTTGCATTTGGCCTCTTGGCTTGCACCTAGCCTCTTAATAACTGCCACTCTGATCCAAGAGATTTTCTTTTTCTCTCCTTTGACTCTTCAACTATCTCACCCCTTTAGGGTTACACCTTGAGCCACACACTATCATCCAACATTTATGGCCATCATATAAGTAGCCAAAAAAATCTCCACCTTTGAACTTAGGGTTATCCACCTAACACCATGTCGCCGAGTTGAAGAGACATTCATTACTATCTCACCAATGATCACCAAGCACATGGGCCCACATGCCATCTATCTTCCATGTCATCGCCACCTTTCGACCTTTGTCATGATCCACCATCCTGATCGGGTCCCAAGTGGTCCCCACAACCATCGGCATCCAAGTCGCTATATCGCTGAAGAGTCAAACTTCAAAACCTCTTGATGGAGATTGTGAAGTTCCTAGAACCTGTGACTCGCCAATAAAAGGATTTCCCTGTTGCTCAAAACCCGAACTTGTCAACCTCATGACGAAGGTTATGAAGTTCCCAAAACCTATGACTCGCCGATAAAGGGATCACCTTGTCACTCAAAACCCAAACTTGCGAACCTCGTGATGAAGGTTACGAAGTTTCTGAAACCCATGACACATTGACAACAAAGGAAGTAGCCTTCACTTCATAGTCACTAAGGCGAGAGGTTCTGAGACTTTAGAACCTCAGGACATTAGTTAGATAAACTTGAAAACTAGCGACTTAACTCATGCCAATGAAAGAGGAAAATACAAGTGCTCCAGGAAGTCGATCAAGCCAGTAAATTTGAGTCACATTTTTCAACAATAAGAGATAGAAGCAACAAAAGTACTTCTAGGAATGAAGAACCCAATCCTTAGTGAAGAGTCAGCTTCTTGATACATATAAGGGGTTTTGGTTTTTGGCTCTATAGGATACTTATTATGAGTGAATAACTATTCGAGTTGATATGGCTCCTTTTTGGTAGTTTTGGTATCTATACTCACCTGATAAGTAGTGTTTCATGACATAATAGATGGTTGCAGGTCACAAATCTAGGCCACAGGTAGATTTGGAGTACTCACAACAGGGAACTTTTTGGTTTTCATGATGTATATATTGTATATATGTATAATGACAATGTAAAAATCTAATACAATGTATAAATATGTATAGAGACATGGAAATACTGATAGTATTGTAATGGGATTAACAAAGCAGTAGTACTACAACTTATCATTTTGTAATTTTTTTGTTCAAACTATATCTAATACAAAAAAAATAGTAGAGATCAAACCATCTTCATACACTAAACTTATTAAATTCTTCTTCCCAAACCTTATACATTGTACAACATATTTCTTCTCAATTTTGAGTCATTATATTGGCTCCTGCACTTTAAAGACGAAACTTCACAAGGCAAGGGATTGGCATGACACAAAATGACTAAAGTTTTAAGAGATTGTGTTGAATAAGTGACAAACAACTTGGTTGTCTAGATGGGCACATCCTCTCACATGGTTGGTTACTTGGTTAGGACTTAGTGGTGCAATTAGGCACCAATATTCTTTTTATATCATTACTTTCTTTTATAAAACCATGTGTTTATGTTACTTTGTTTGAAGATTAATCTTTACTTGGTAAAGGTTATTCTTTAATTGTAATTATTTATTAACTTGTAGGAATATTCCAAAGGAATCCCTACAAGTCTTTTTGTCTTTTTTCCTCCTCACACATGTGGGAGGAAGACTCATTTTATTTTTAATTCCTTTATTAAGGAATATTTGTAGCCACCTCCTTAAGAGGTTCTTGACACATTGCACACACATAGATGAATGGTGGCATTCATTGAGTTGGGAGTTACATTCTAATCCTAACTCCACTTCTCACCTCTATTTATTGAGGTGTCTCTCCTCTCATTATTCATTCAAGCAAGAAAGCTTAAGGATTAAGTGCTCTCTCTATCTCTTTTTATCATTCTTAGGCATTTTTCCTCCATTCATAATATTGGGGGTTTTTCTTGTTTTTCCCCTTTTCAAATTCATGTGTCTCCTTTTGCATTTGGTGGTGTTTGGTTTGGCTTCTCTATTTATTGGTAATCTCTTTCCTTCAAACAATGCTCATTAGTTAGTACTTTTCATTGCTCATTTATTTTTCCTTTCATACTTCAACAAATATAGGGGTGCTAAATTTGAGAGATCATCTTCCCATATACAAATAGAAGAAGCATCCTTTTTTTGCATCAATTTGCAATGATTCAACATCCTATTAGAAAAAATTCTAGACACGATTTTTTCTAGCAAGTTTATCCTTATATTATCAATATTTTGTAAACGTAAAGAAGAATTCTCTCTTTTACTTTTGTATGCAAAAAATACTCAATTTGACATTTGTCTCTTGTAGTCTCTAATCATCTAAGTTTTTTTCCTAGTGTTGTTTTCTATTCAAAGGAACACAAACAGTCTCCTATAATCTACTTTTTATGCAACCTTAAAAGGTTTTAGTTGATTTTCATTACATAAAGGTGCATGACATTGTTTCTTCTTGATTCCATTTAATAGAGTTTACGTTTGTGAGTTTGAGCTTCTTTAGTCTTATATTGAATTATGAGCTTTAATGGAGAAGTAATCAACTCAATACTCTCCACTTAAAGATTTTTTATTGTCTAATCTTCTAGATACTTTGGCACCTATAGAACCATTAATCGTTGGGTATTGGGGCCCCGCTCATTATTCAATTGATATAAATATGAAGCTTGTTTCTATACTTATACAAAACATTAGGAGTATTCAAGAGGAAAGATTCTTATTAATCCATCTTTAGTATTTGTAAATAGACCCCAAAAACTCTATTTATATTATAGAAAAATGCTTTGGAGGTGTAACCTTGCAAGCACTAGGTTAATTTTCTTATCCATTCTTATATATCTTTGCAAATGATTGAATTTATCCTTAAATTTCAAATCTTTTTTCTCTTTATGTCAAAAACATGGAAAAGAACCATACTCTTAACAAGTGCTTATGTTCTAGAATGGTGTGTTTTCCTAGTTTCCCTCTAGGTGTGGATATTTCATCTAATGAGAACCATTAAATTATTGCACTTGGAGAAATCAAGAAGGAAATATAAGACCTTGAGCATAAGTTTTGTTTTCGATGGTTGAGAAATACCATTGATAGCTAGCATAGATTGCAAATTATAGGGCTTCAATGGTGGCCAAGAGGTTGTTCTATTGGCCAACCTTTGGTAGCCATCATAAAGTGTAAACTACAATGCATTGGTTTTGAGATGATTCAAAGATTTACATTTTAAAAATATGATAAACCACAATACAATGATCAAGTAGGTGGTACTTTTTACAATACAATGAGTTTACCAATTCTACTTGTATATATCTAAGCTGGCCAAAATTTGATGGAGATAATTTATCAATGTGTTTACTTACATCATCAACAAAAAATGTAATTGGAGAAATATAAAGTGGATGAAAATCTCATTCTTTAAGAGCTTTTACAAAAAAACAACTTCAAAGATGGCTAATATCACTAAAATTAATTGCTTTGAACAATATTGTATGTTTTGTATATAGAGCTATACAAATTATGTAAAAAAAAATATCCCTATAGAAGGTTGTATCCTTTTGTTACACCTTTCCCTTTCAATACTCATAGCTTGGAAGTATATGTAAAATATACTTTTCACAACTATGATTTTATTTTTGTAAGGGTAAGTGCAAGAAGTTGGGTCCACTTTTTGGTCAAAAAGTGGAATTTTTTTCCTCAAAGTCAAAGCTTTTCATAGTTGGAGTAAAAATTTGAAGTAGTTACACATAGAATCTTAATGTAGTCTAGAAATATGAAATGTAGGATTTTGTGTCTAGTTTTCAAATATGTAGTTTATTTTAATACCCAAATGATAAAAAAAAAATTATAGGATGTACAAAAATGACTTTGTTAAAGTCCAATGTTTTGAGCCAAAACATGCACATATACAATCAACATAATTTGACCTAAATAAAGGTATTTTTCTAATTTATTTTGGGGAAATATGTGTATTAGGTAAAGTTTGATCTATATATATATATATATATATATATATAATTATTTAATTTTGTATTGGCCCTAATTGCTATTTTTCAAAACCCCTCATGTACGACCAACATAATTTGAGCTAAACTAATCATAAAATGACTTTTTTTATCATTTAGAGAATAATGTCTAGATTGGTCACATATAAAAAAATTAAACTAATTTAAAAATCAAAAGTTGCTAAAAAATACTAATACGTGTCATTTCAAGTTTATGAATCACTTTCCTCAAAAATTAATTAATAAATAGAAAAATGTGTCTAGTCTATATATACATATATACATAATACATACATATGCATATACATATACATATACATACATACATACATACATATATATACATATATGAAAAACAAACATTGTCATCTATAATTAATTTTAATTTCATCAAAAAATTCTTTAAAAAGTCATTAGCAATATCAGTTTTTCTCTATATATTAGAACAACTGATGGCGTCTGCTCCGAAAACTCCCGCGTCTGCCCAGACTCCCGACGTGTTTCACTCAGCAAGAAACCATGGCGATGGCACTCTCAGAGGGGCGAAATTGGCGAAGGTGCTCACCGTTTTGGGATCTACCTCGGTTCCTCAATATGAACGCATACAGGTGTGTGGCGGGGAAGACATCCCAGAGTGAAACCCTAAGGTCGAATCGTTGGGTCCGAATGATGGTTCGCCTGGTCTGTGCCATGATGGTGGTGACTGCGGAAAGAAGAGTTTCGTCGACGCCCTTGCTACCCGCCCTTCCTCTTTGCGTTTGGGTTCCCTTGGGTAGGGGTTCTCCCTGGGCTCGCTGGCTACTGGGTTTTCCCCTACCAAGCAAAATTTTGAGCCTCTTTGGACTCACGGTGGGGCTTCTATGCGCCCTCCATTTGCAGTTCGACAAGCTTCTGCCCCTAAGGTCAGTCTAGATGGCCTTGTATGCGACATGGAAGATTACTTGCAAGATCACGCCCTGGTATGTAGTTTCACTAAAGTTTGGCCTAAATTATGTGATCTCCATTCATGGATTGAGGTAAATTGGAAGGACTATCTGGAAAATGAAGTCAACATCTACCCGTGTGCGAAGGGGTTTTTTATCCTAGAATTTGAGTTTATGGATGACAAAGAAATGGTGCTAAAAGCCGGACCTTGGTTCTTCCAAGGGGATATTTTGTATATGAAACCTTGGTCCCCTTCTTTCGATCCATGCACAGAGTCATTTGCATCTGCATATTTATGGGTTCGTCTACCTTACCTCCCACTACAATTTTGGGAAATTGACTATCTGAAAGCAATTGGCAACAACTTGGGAAAATGCCATGGTCTCTCCGAAGAAACAATCAACTACGAAAAATTGACTTTTTCTCGCCTCTGTGTAGAAATGGATGTTTCAAATGGCCTCCCAGTAGAAATCTTTCTCAAAGTTGGAAATAGGCACTGGCGCCAACCAATAGATTATGAAAAGATAGCTTTCAGATGTAGAATTTGCTTTGCGACAGAACATATTACTGCACAATGTGGTAAAAGGCATTTTGGGGTGAATGCTAGTGCTGCCCCTAAAAGCAGCCCCTCATGGTGGGTTGGGGCTGAGTCCAAACATTATGTTGTTGCTCCCTCTGTAAAGAATGTTGGTGTCTTCACTTCCTCACTTCAGGAATCTGCTCCTGCTATGGCCCACACCCACTCGACTGTGGATGACTGTCAGGCTCTAATGTCTGTGCCAGAATCAAAGCAAGACGATGCATGCATTACATCTCCATTCTTGGAAGTTTCCAATATTGTTTCCTCTTCTCTTTCGGCAGCTACTATGGTGGTGTGCAACCCGGGTTCTTCCTCGCTGGCAGATCCGTGCTTGGGCCAGCATCCCTCCTTGGATGACCAACAGGCTTGGATGGAGGTGAAGAAAAAGAATCCCCATCCTTAAAACAAAAACATCCAATGTCCCTTAGATCCTCAAAGTAAGATGGAACTTTGGAAGGATAATTTGTGGCCACACCCACTTTTGGGTTGATGCGGGTTCTATTAGGTTAGAAGGAAAGAACAATTTTATTTGTGTTTAAGCACCCCTAGAGGAAAGGGCATGCATTTATTCTCTTTCTGAATTTTGGGCACTGTCCCCTTGACAACACTTACCTAAAAATATATGTATATATATATCAGTTTTTCTCTTATTGTTTTCATGGTATTATGTGTGCAAGTCCAAGGTTGAGGATTGGGTTTCCAAGCCTAAAACAAAGGAAAAACCATGGGTTTCAAATTTCAAATTATGATACACGTACCTACTCCAAAACATGCATATCTTCTAAAAGGAAATGGGTATATGACGTAAATAGAAATGAGTACCCTTAAAAACTATATGTATCCAACAAAGCTATTGCAATTAAAAAATGTCTCTTTAATGTTCTTTTCTACCTAATAATGGATGTCTTCATATTTATAGTCTCTCATTGATTCAACATTCATATTTCACCTCTTCATCTTTGCATCTTGTTATAATGTACGAGGAAGAAATTTCCTTCTTACATCTTTCTGAGTGAGTAGAATTAGTTCCAAAATTCAGAACCATGAACAAGCATTCATCATTTTCATCATCTAGATAGTCAGATTTATCATTAGATATGCTAGCATTTTCTTTAACATAATAAATTCTCTTGACAGATTTACCTTTGTTATCCTTATATTTATCATCTAAAACTTTGGCTGGACATCTTGAAGCATATTGGCCTAACTTTCCACAATTGAAACATTTGAAAGGTAACTTCCTTTGTATTTTCCGGTATCCTTTTTCAATCTCCTAACAAAATTTGCTTTTATCTCATAAAAATCATTCGAATCTGATCCATCATTTTTATAAGCAGTCTCTTTTCTTGAATCATTTTTACCAAAATCTAATTCAGTTCAGTTCAAACAGAGGGCCCCCATCAGCTCAACTTTTTTACATATTTAAGTGAGCGTTAATGAAGTTACTTTTCTGTATTTTTGCTTCCTTGACTGGACTTTTGGTCAATATAGTCATTCTTCCTTCTCTCTGTTACGCACAAATTATGGATCTTTTTCTGAGAAACTATCGCATTCTCATTCCTATTTAGAGCTGGGGATTTCCAAAAAATAGGTTTATTGGTTCAGAAAATCTTGCTAAGATGTTCATAATAGATTGTCTGTTGGTGGAAGAAGCAATTTTTACAATGATTGACCGAGATCTCCTACAAAGTGTTCATCGTTTCATTTACCCATCTCAAGTAATCTTTGCTTTTCTATCCAATTGCATGGATCTTATGGCCATCTTCTACAAGTAGCCATTGATTTTGTTCAAGAATCTTTTATTCCTGGACAAACTGTGAATGACGCAATTAAATTCTATGATTTTTTGTTCACGAATAACTGAAGAAAAATCTTGTTGTTGATTGTCGGCTTTGAATTTTAAATTTGTTACGAATATTGAAAATGCTCTACACATTTCCTTAATTTTTATGGCCCATTTCCTGTATTTCATAATGGCCTGGCATCACAATTTGCTCGGTCGTTGGATTGGGGGTTTTACTTTTAATCCCACATTCATAGATTGGGGTGCATCAAGCTTTTATATTAAGAAGAGCAGGTTAAATCTTTCTGTTGTAAAAAGTAGAAATATTAGTTATTTTACTCCTATTTGTATGTTTTAAGTAATAATATACATAAAAGAGTAGAAATATTTATTTCTATACTCCTATTTTTATATGTTTTAAGTAATAATATATTTAATTATATTTGTATTTTAAAACAAGTGTCACGTAGTGGCTAGTACTTGTCTTTATAGTATTTTAATTATAATAATTTAAAAATTTTGTGAATAATTATGTAACTATGTATAATATAATATAAATTTACTATATTGTATTAAATAATATTTATTGATTAGACAATATAAATTTAAATATATATATTTTTAAAAATCTATATTAAATAAAATGAAATGATTATATAACATAATTATAAGAAAGAATTAAATAATAATTATTTAAACATAAAATTTATATAATTATTTTGTTAAATAACAATATGTATAAAAGAATCTATTTGTGTTCATGAATATATCTAGAACTGGAAAGATATTTGAATATAGAATATAATCAACAAAATAAATATAAACATGTAATATTTAATATTATAAAAATAATAAAATTAAAAAATTTAATAAAAATAAGTTAAATTCATCAAAATTTAATCAAATGGAACACTAATCTCTAAAAAGTAAGAATTTTGGGAGAAGAATTATGGTGAAAATTAGAAATATCTTCTTAAAAATAGGCAAAATAATAGTTCAATTTTCTAAAAAAGAGGTAAGATAATAGTTCAATTTTTAATAGTTCACTTTCATTTTTCCTAAAAATCTGTCAATAACACAAAACATTTTAGCCAATCGTAATCACAATAAATAATTTTTATAATTTATAAAATTAAATATTTTACAAGTTTATTTTATAAAATTGAATTTTATTTTATTTGAAAATAAAATCTTGTTTTTGATTGGTTGAAAAGTGGCTTATTAATAACTAGTTAATTAAGAAAAAAACAACTTTGCACAATAATAACAATTCTTTGATTAAAAAAACTTACAATTATTTCATTATATTTGTATTTTTAATGAATATATTTATATTTAATACTTTAATGATTATAAAATATATATTTAATAATATTATTATATTGAAAAAAAAATTATTTATTATGTTTTATTTAAAATATATATTTGAAGTTTATAGAAGGTTAGAATTAATAAGAGGATTGGTATTGAAATTAAATAAATTAAATGTGTTGTTTATCTCAAAATTCAATGATATAAATATGTTATTAGAGATAGATATTGATTATTTGAAGTGTTGGAGGTTTCCAACTTGGTTTTATAAATATCTTAAAATATGCAAAGTAAATGTTCTTTGCTTTGGTTTAGATATGTGTTTACTAAATAGAACTAGTGTACAAGCTTAAACTTATAGTTGCAAGAATCAACAAACAAAAAATTAATTCTTTGAATTCACTTACTTTTATTTTCTAACATTGGCAACTCAATATGGATTGAAAATGTTTAGAAACACCATTACAAAATCTACTAAATTGTGAGGCTTGTGTTATCCTCATTCAAATCTCTAGATGATCAGTAAATGTCTCAAAAGAAAAATTGGTTCATATCCATCTCTAAGAAATTGAACTAATGTGCAAATATAAACTTCTACCTATAAGAATCAACTAGCAAAATATTGATGCTTAGAATTTGATTGCCTTGATACTCTAAATAGTGTTTAGTAATTTTTTTAGGGAATGTGCTAAATTGTGAGGGTTATGTTCTTCTCAATTAGATCATTAATCAAACCACTTCCATGACTTAGGAATAATAATTAAATGCATGATATATGTTATGAGAAAATGTTATTACATTTCTCTCAATGAAAATGTTCTTTTGATAAATCCTAGTTGTCCTAATAATATTTGATAATTTAAACATTTGTTTGAGTGAATGTCTTTAAATGTAATATGACATGCAAATTACATAAACATGCACTAGATAAGCTCACAATGACTAGTGGGAGAGTGTTGTCAAGATTTAAATCAAATTTAAATTTTAAAACTATAGGATTCAAAATTACTAGGTCAAGTTTTCTCTAGTATATATTATCCAAGTTAGGGTAATGTCATGAGATAAATTCACACAAGAATATGCCACTTGTAGACTTGTTATTCACAAAGGACAATCTAGTCAAAGTGTGCCCAAAAAGTAATGGAAAAGGGCATGGATATATCATTACAAAATTCTCCCACTTTCATGTACATACAAACTTCTGTGATGGTGCATGCCAAAATAAACAAGATATCAATGAAATTTTTTAAATACTAAAAGATATAGATTTACTTAAAATATATAGTTCACGATTATATTCTCCTTCCAATAATAACTCCAAAAACATGCAAAATTGAAAAAGAATGTAATGAATAACATCTATCAAATGTTTAAAATAAATATGGGGACTTAATTTCTAACAAAAGAAAATTGAAATAGGAGATGGGTTTGGGACCACCCTTGAGATATGTCAAAATATTATATGGGTTGTTTCTTGTTCTCAATTGCAAGTGGAAAGTTATCCCTCATGGTATTCTCTCTACTAAGTTCTTTTACAAGCTAATTACCAATGTTTTGAAGATAAATCCAATTTAACAAAAAACTCTTCATATTTTTTGTTTTCAATGAAATGAATTCTTAGCACTCGATGGCTACAATTGTTTATTCTTTCTTGACAAGTACTGGGCACTCTAAACTAAGTTATCCCTCATGGTATTTCTCTACTAAGTTCTTTTACAAGCTAATTACCAATGTTTTGAAGATAAATCCAATTTAACAAAAAACTCTCCATATTTTTTGTTTTAAATGAAATGATTTCTTAGCACTCCATGACTACATTTTTTTATTCTTTCTTGACAAGTACTGGGCACTCTGAACTAAATTAGAGACTAAATAGTGGAAGGTTTTTTTTCTAGATTCCAATTAAAAATTGGTTTGCATAAGGAAAAAGAAAAGGGTGGTGGTGGATCAAAAGGGTAGCGAAATAATATTTGCTCTCATAAAAATGATAATTTCAAATATTTCTACATACAAGATCTAGTTCCTTTTATGTCACCTATGAATATTTATGACTGAATGAAAGAAAAAAAATATAAAAATTTCATAGACTTGGTGATTGTTAAGGGTAGGTGGTTGAATGGTGATTTAATACTTAAACATTTGAATGATGAGCTTTTATTAATGTAGGGAATGATATATTTATATGTATACTTGTATTTTAAAAAAATTACAATTTTTTATTAGAAAAGATTGTGTATGAATATATCATAATACATTTTTTATTTTTATTTTTTTTATTGTACATATAAATTTCTTTTGTTTGGTACTATAATTGACCTTTTTTTATTCAATATTTTGGTTTCAATGTATGTATGTTTAACTTTTCTCAAATTTATATAAAACTTATCATTTTTAATAAATATTTTTACTTATAATTATAATATCAAAAAAATATGTATGAAGGATAGGATTCCTCTATGCTATCTGAATATTTATGAATGATTGAATGTAATAATTTATAAAAATTTAAGAAACTTGGTGATTGTTAGGTTTAAGTAGTTTAAGGGGCGGGGCCCCTAGCTCAATTGGCTAAATATTTCCTGTTGCAGGAGGTTGGTCACGAGGTCTAGTCTCCCCCACCCTCGTAGTACTGGAGGGCGTGTCACGTTAGCCCCGCTAGTCACGTTAAAATTTTTACCAGGTGCATGCAGTTTATAGGGGGTTGTGCTACCCGATTCCTGCAATCTAAAAAAAAAAGAAGGTTTAAGTAGTTTAAAGGTGATTTAATACTTAAAATTTTGAATCAATTAGACTTATTAATGTAGGGAGCGTCATATTTTTATTTATAATTATAAGTTGAAGAATTTTAAACTCTTATAATTAGAAGTGTAGTATATTGGAATATAATGTTTTTTTAGTTCATGTTTTTATTGTATGTAACTTTTTCGTTTTTGGTAGTATGATTGTCTTTCTTCTATTGGATGTTTTGGTTTGCATCTATACTATGTTTAGCTCTCTCAAATTTGTGCAAAGCTTATTATTTTTTGAAAAAAAATTGTTATATATAATTATGATTTCAAATATTACATCATGTAAGATTTGATTCCTTTATGTCATATAAATATGTTTATCTTTCTCAAATTTGTGCAAAGATTATTATTTTTTTAATAAAATTTGTTATTTATGATTATGATTTCAAATCATAATTTTATAAATAACAAATTTTATAAAAAATAATAAGATTTACATTTTTTTTAATTGATTCTATATTACCAAAGAAAAACTAGGTTACATAGTACATATTGCACTCAAAAAGAGCATAACAAGCCTAGGATACCACAAACCAACATAGATACCAAAACTGTTACATAGATGAATAATTTTTAGTGCTCAAAGCCATAACAAGCTAGATATTCCAACTTTCATTGTATATGTCCATATCATAAAACCCAATGGGCGGATTGATCTCTAAGATATTATTTCTAACCACCTATAGCCTAGAATCACACTTAATAATTATTTTATTTTCTTTTATACTCGTGTCTTGAAGGAGCATATCATAGGTATAATTTTTATGCCTTTCCTAAAATTCCAAGTAGTTTTTCATAAATTTTTCATTAGGGAGTGTAATTCCTTTTACATCAATCCCATTACTCGTATCTCTTAATAAATAAAAAATAGTGTCAAAGGTGATCACAAATAGAGCAAGGGCTATATCAAACAACCTTGTTTTGTTGATCTTTGTAGCTGGAAGGGTTTAGAGCAAGAACCATTTATATCAACTTGAGAAATAACATCCTTGAATAAGAAATTTACCATTTGAAAAAAATATTAAGAAAATCAAAAGCTTCAAGAATCATTATGATAAATGAGCTTTCAACTATATCATAGGCCTTTTCAAAATCAAGAAAGAGCATGTCATTTTCTAAGTTTGTTATTTTAGCCCACTCCATATCCTCCCAACTAGTAATAATATTTTTCAAGATATACATACCCTTGAAAAAGCTAGTTTGAGTATTACTAACAAAAGTAGGGATGATATCAATAAGTCTAGAGCCAAAACTTTAGCTAGAATTATGTAAGAAATATTAAGGAGGGTAATGGGCCTCTAATTTCTAATTTGAGATCTATATCCTTTGGGAAAAGCTTTATGATTCCTCTATTAATATTTCTTCCCCATGAGCCTTTGCTAATAGCTTCAAAATAAACCTACGAGAGATTTTCACTAATCTAGTCAACTTTTTCTTGCAAAATTTAACAAGAAGCTCATCTATGCCTAAAGATTTATCATTTTTAAAGGTTCTAATATGATTTACAATGTCATCCTTAGCAATATATCTAGCATGCCAATCACTTTCTTCCTCTTTTATTTTCCTAGGGATGACTTGTCTACAATGATCTTGGGCTCTTTACAATCCACATTGCTATCTTCAACAAAGAAAATATTTTTATAGAAAGCTTGAAATCCATTTATAACCCAAGAAATATCATTTATATTTTGATTATCCACCCATATTGATCCAATGTATTCCCTAGCCTTTTTCTCCTTTATATAATTGTAGAATAAATTGGAACCTTTATCACCATTTTTGAGCCAATTCATTTTATCCCTAACTTTTAAACCTTGAATCTTCTCAGTTTGCAAGTTTTTCAAATTATTCTTGACTCTAACCAACTCTTCATTCAAGGAATCATTAAAAGGATTATCTTGTAGTTGAGATTCAATAGAGAGAAGATCTTATTGAAGCAATTCTCAAATCTTCTTCCATCAAAGGCTCTCGTTTTCCCTAAAACTTGAAATAGGGACCCCCAGTTGTTAACATTGGTATCCCATTTGTCAATAGGAGAGAAATTTTTAAGAAAGATCCTATTAATGTCTCTTAATGTGGAAATACCATAATTATAATCATCAACGTTAAGTAGGTTAGTGCTAAGCTAAAAATTATTACTCTTCCTTATCTCATTCAACTTCCCTCTATTTTGCACTTTAACTATAGAAAAAATAGAAATGGATGCATAAATCATTCAAAATTTATCCTAAAGAAGGGTTAAAAGGGTGCCTTGAAGTTCTATTTGGTGAAGTTTATATCAAAATGGTTGTTTGAAGGAAATCATATTGTTATACTTTCTTAGGAATCAATCAAAGCAATCATTGGTTCCTGGAACCAAAAGAACCTTTGATAAACTTTCCTAATTTTTGAAATAAAAAGAACCTCCAATAATTTATTGGTTCCTGTTGAACCCCTAACAAAGGAAAAGTAAATACCATTAATGAATAATAAACAAAAGAAGTAAAGAAAAATCAAAAGGATTATAGGTTCCAAGAATTTTTGGAACCTCTAGCAAGTTCTTACTCTTGTCCTAGCTTCAATATCAATAGAATGTTCATTAAAGAAAGAAGAGAAAGAATCGAAAGTTTCAATGGTTCTCAAAACCATTTGAACCTCCAATTAGTTCCCAAAAAAAAATTGGTTCTCAATGAGGCTTGATGCTTTGATAAAAATATTAAGGAGGATATTGTTTGTTTAGGGGTTCATATGAAGACCTTATCCAAATCCAAAGCTTCTAGATACGTAACAAAGAAATAAAAATCCACCCATGAATAAATTGAAGAGTGGATCCAAATATTAACTTCTTATATTAAAAATATTTTAAATCTTTCAAAGCATGCATTAGATGGGCCTTTGGTTAGTGATGATTTAGAGATATTGGGTATTGATAATGGTCCAATTGAAAGGTTTAACAAATATTAGTAACTTGGAAAATCCTTTGAAACCTAGGTTGAGCAAGTTCAACTATATATAAACTCTTTTGCATTGAAAGAGGTGTAATGTTATATAAGGAAATCAAGGAAAAAAATAAGAAACTAAAGAAAGATCGCCAAACAATGAGAAAAGAAGAATCTATTTGGCATTTAGTAGTAACAGATATAGAAGAAATGTTAAAAATTGACATAGATACACAACTAAACAAAAAAGTCCCCATATTTTTTTTAAACATTTGATAGATGTTTTTTTTCTATAAAAAGGGGTAAAAACTTTATTGAAATCAAAAGATTAATAGTACAAAAGAAAGGGGAAGCCCGTGAGCTCCCTCAAGGGAAAATCCAGAACCTCAAGCACCAGCACAACCACCACCCAACCAACCATCAACAACTTATCTTTCCAAATCATCGGCAATGACCCTCTCCAACTCAAGAGCATACTCAGGAGATAACTGTCTCCCCTCCTCAATCCTCCAATCCTCCTCGTGTTCAAATGCCCACTTGGCCAAATAGCCAGCCGCCCTATTCCACTCCCACGGAATGTGGACAAAAGAAACCACTTCCAAAGTAGAGCACCTCTGCAAAATCTATCTAACCACCATCGCAATCTGCCAATCAACACCAACCACCCTTTTCTCAAGCAACAAATTAACAATAATCTAGGAATCTGATTCACAAATAACCTTACGCCATCCTAAGGTACAAGCACACTCAATAGCCCAGAGAATAGCCAGCCCTTCCATGAGGTTGTTAGAATTCCACCCCTTATGGATGGAGAAAATAAAAATGACCGAACCCGAGCAGTCTCTACCAATTCCCCCAATACCAGCAAGCCCAGGGTTGCCTCTAGAGGAACCATCAGTATTAATTTTTAGAAATTCTATCAGAGGAGGCAACCATCTTCCAACCCTTTGAACCTTCTTCTTTGCTCCCCTACCTCTTCGAGCATAGGCGGAGACAAGAGTCAACCCCTGCACCCCCAATCTAGTCACAATCTCATCATCACTTCTTTCCAACATAAGAGCCACTTCACATTTAGCTTCCACTGTCTCTTGGATCATACCAATAATTCTATGCCAAACCTGTTGAGGCAACATCTTTTCACCACGAAAAATCCTACGATTCCTTTCCAACCAAATTTTCCAAAGGATGAAAGTAGGACCAATGCTCCACAAAATTTGGAGTAAGGAGGCCTGGGAGGGAGGCCTACCCAGTTTACTCCAAAACTCCTCAAGAGAAGACGCATGAACACAAGGATGTTTCCAAACACCCCACCACCAATGCCAAAGCCGCATAGAATAAGAACACCAAAAAAATAAATGGGGAGAATCCTCCTCACAACACCCACACAGCACACACATAGAGGGACCCTGGAATCCCCACTTACGGAGATTCTCCCAAGTCAAACATCTATTCCAAGCAAGAGTCCAAACAAAACAATTACACTTGGGCCATGAGAACTTATTCCACACATGTTTCCACCAAGGGACCTCCATCCCCCCATACTTACTAGACAACAATGCCTGATAACCACTAGCCACAGTAAAAACGCCCTTGGGGTTCGGGCTCCAAGCTAGAATATCCTTATCCCTTAGGGAATTGCAATGCCTGCCAGTCAAGATCTTCTGAAGCACAGTACTATCCTCCTCCATCCCGAGAACAAGCCAATCACTAGGGTCCTTCCACCTAACCACCTCCACCTGTCCACCAGGATCAAAAATCTTAAAATCACTCACTCTAGACCAACCGACCTCCAAGAAGCACTGAGACAGAGTCACCAAATTAGGGTACTGACAAAGAATAGGTATGTGACCATCCCAAGAATCAGACCAAAACATAGCCTCAGCCCCCTTATTACAAATCCAGAATAGGCCCGCCTTGATTAGCGCGGCACCTTTCTTAAGCGTTCCCCAAATCACTGAGCCTTTCCCATCCAAAGGAAATCTGGGAAGCTCCTCCTTGCAAATTCCCGGAAGATACTTGTTGGTTAAGATCCTAGCCCAGCTATGGTCTTGTTCCACACACCACCTCCAATAAAGCTTTGCAGCCAATGCCAATCCGGACCAAGCCGCCTTCCGCAAACCAAGACCCCCCTCCTGCTTTGGGCTACAAACAACATCCCACTTAATCAGGCTCCATTTAGATGAGGACAAGCTACCCACCCATAAGAATTGTCTGGCCAGGGAGTCCATATCCTTCACAAACCCAGCAGGAGCAACTTGTATCATGCACCTATAAATAGGAAGAGCTTGCACCACAGACTTAAGTAGCAAAACCCGCCCAGCGAAAGACAACCAGCGATGAGTCCAATGACTAACTTTCGCACGAAACTTGTCCAAGATATTCTACCAAGAATCTCTGGGGAGTCTGCTGACAGAAATAGGAATACCCAGATAGGTTAGCGGGAGAGAACCAATCTGGAACCTCAAAATAGGAGAAATTATTTGCTGAATAGGCCACAGAGTATTAAAGAAGAAAATGGAGGATTTGTCTTCATTAATCCTTTGACCAGCAGCAGCAAGATAGATATCCAAGGCCTTGCGCAGATTATAAGCTTCCCTGATCTTGGCCAAACCCATCAGAGACGTATCATCCACAAATTGCAGGTGAGACTGAGGAGGCAAGTCATTTCCCCAATTCCAACCCTGAATCAAACCCAGTTCCACATAGCGTTTCACAAGTCTACCCAAACCTTCTACCACCAGAATAAATAAGTAAGGAGAGATAGGATCCCCTTGAAGAAGACCCCTGGAAGCACTAAAAAGAGCGGTAGGCTCCCCATTAATCAACACCGAGAATGAGGTGGACGTAACACAACTCATCACCCACTGGAGCCATTCCTCCGCAAATCCAAAAGAAAAAAGAATTTTCCACAAAAAGGACCACCTCACTCGATCGTAAGCCTTCGCCATGTCAAGCTTGATGAACATAGCCTTTTCTTTTGAGGAAGCCATCGAGTGAATGGTCTCCATAGCAATGACCACCCCATCCAAAATTTGGTGGTCCTCCACAAAACCACTTTGTTCCTCAAAGATGAGCCCACCGAGCCACCTCTTCAGCCTTTCAGCAATCAGCTTGGAAATAATTTTATACACAACATTATAGAGAGAAATGGGACGAAATTGACTCAAACAATCCGCCCCCTCACATTTGGGAATGAGGGCTAGGAAGGTAGAGTTTAAAGCCCGAAGCATCTGCTTGTTTTTCTGAGACTCCCGCACCACCTCTAGCAAGTCCAACTTAGTAATGTCCCAAAATTCTTGATAAAATTCAATAGGAAACCCATCAGGGCCAGGGGATTTTCCTTTCTTCATCTGAAAAACAATACCCTCTAATTCCTCCAGTGAGATATCTTGCAAGAGATGCTCATTCATCTCTCTAGTGACCAAAGAGGGAATACAAGCCAACACTTGGTTTTCATCCTCTGTAACAACCTGAGAATCCTCATGAAATAGAGAAGCATAGAACTCTAAAGCTTCTCTTGAAATATCTATAGGGAAGATAGATGCTCACCCCTGTCATTTACCAGAACAGGCATAGAGTTACCATGTCTCCTAGCCTTGACCGAGTTGAAGAAAAAGGCAGTGTTTCTGTCCCCCTCCTGTAACCACTCAACCCTAGCCTTTTGCTTCCAAAAAATTTCCTCGCACAACTCACACTCCTCCAAAGCTCTTTGGGCCCAGGCTTCCTCCCTAAGTAAATCCTCAGAAAGACCACACTCCCTTATTTCCTGAGTGATGACATCCAAGACCGCTTGAGCATCAACCTTAGCATGAAAAATGTTGCCAAAATGCTGCCTATTCCACCTTTTAAGTTGATATTTTACAAATTGCAGCCGCTTAGAAAAGGAGTAAATGGCAGTGCCAAAAGTAGGTCTTCCCCTTCTCCACCAATCTGCCATAAGCACCTGCAAAGAAGGATCTCTTAACCACATGAGCTAGAACTTAAAAGAAGGGGACCGAGACACCCGAGCAAAGGAGGCAGAAAACTTGATAGGCTAGTGATCTGATCCCCTCCAGTCCAAAATCTCAGAGCTAGAAGATAACCCTCTGCCAACCCAGAAACAGGATGCCAAAAAATGATCAAGCCTCTCGGCAATACCACTCTCCCCCACTCTCCTATTGTTCCAAGTAAACTTCCCATTGTCGGGTTTAATGTCAACTAGGTTCAAAGCAGAGATGTTATCACGAAAAAGGAAAGCTGAGGGTTCCAATCTTGCAACACCACCCATCTTTTCATCTATATCAATAATAACATTGAAATCCCCTGCCACTATCTAGGGGAACAAAGGAGCTAAGGTCCGAACATAACTAATATGAGACCACAAAACCTTCTTACCGGGAAAATCAGTGGTCACGTAGATATTAGAGAGAAGAATAGTTTCCTCCAACTCTAGACTTGTAACAACCATAGAGATGGAGGACTTGGAGGACACCCACCAAAGAGGATGAATCTTCAACGGATTCCACAGGAAAGCCACCCCACCCGCATTACCATGAGCCCCAATACACTGACAATTTCCCCGCAACCACAGCTTAGGCATCACACCCAACATACCTTCAACTGATAACTTAGTTTCCTGAAGAAAAAGGACATCAGGAGAGTGAGAACGCAACAAATC